>CAUYSK010018889.1:0-21826 GCA_963575035.1 Avahi laniger
AATGTGATTATGTTTTACAAAACAAATTTTTACATCTGCTTCTACATGTGATGGTGTACCATATCGACGACTACTACTTGCCCCTCCCTCACTTTCAATTTCTTCCCTATTGGTTGAGAGACTTTTTCTTGTTACTGAAATTTTAAAATCACCTCCAGGTGATTATAATTCTCAATCAATAATTCTTCACTGAAATTGTAGGATCAAAACTCTTATTTGTCCTTTAATGGAGGCATTCATCTCCTTTCTCTGTTATAGAGTTTTTTAGCTAGGCATATGGTCATCTATGATAAATATTTTTTCCAACCTTCCTTGCACCTAGGTATAACCATATAACTAACTCAGGCCAATAATATGTGTGTGAATGGTCATCTGGCCATCTGAAAACATTTAAGAGATGTTCTCATGACGGAGAGGAGACATAGTTTTCACAGTCTTTTTCATCTCCCCCTCCTTCTTGCTTCCAGAAAAACAGGTATGAGAGCTGTCAACATGGAGTCTGAGGCTGAGAGCCACAGAGTAATTAACTAAGTGAAGTGTCTTACTGTAGGCAAAGTGCCAGGTAAAATGAAAAATATATAGCAAAGTGTATCTTACCTAGTCTAGGAACTGATTGATCTCTTCTCTAAGAAAGTTATTTCAGCTAAGAAAAAAAAGAATTAGTATCAGCCTTATGATGTATGCTATGACTATTGTCTCTGCTGAAATGTTTTTCTTCCAAATATCCTCATGGTTAACTCCTTCATGTATTTAAAATTATAATCTAAGAACCTGTCCTGTAGTACTTCTGATTTTCTTAATTGGCTCTCGCCTCTCCTATTGTACTTGTTACCTTCTAAAACATTATATAATTTATTAATGTGCCACGATTATGGTACCCATCCCACTAAGATATAAGTTCCACAAGGTAAGAGATTTTTTTATTTCTTTTTTTCACTGATGTGTTCCACATGCTTAGCACAGCATGTGAGGCACAAGATTCAATTAGTGCATTTTTAAAAGGGAAAGAAAATCAGCCCATCTAGATAGAAAAAAATTGCCTGTACAGATTAATGAGTTGAAAATATTTTACAAGGACATATATTTAATTCTAGAATGGCTGAAACACAGAAAGAAAATGAAAAAGCAAAGTAAGTTGAAGCTTGAGGTATTGGGAAGGAACAGATAATGAAGAAATTTCTAGGTCTTGTCAAAATTTAGGGCTTTTAAGTATCATTAGAAGCCAATGGGAGAAAGATGAGGTTTGGAATGTTGAAAAGAGTGTAACTGAATTGATAAACCATAAGATTTACTTAATAAGGACAGACTTGCAGACAAAGTGTAAGGATGTACAGTGGAAAAGGAGAGTAAAATTCAACAATGGACTTTCTGGTCCTGTAGTATTAATCTACAGGTGTCAAGGGATTAAGTGTGTAAACAGGCCAGAAGTAGAGATTACTATCAATGAATGGAATGTCAGAACTAATGATTTCAGTAACTCCAATTTCAAGTGATGGTAATACCCAGGAGTTTGGCTCCGGAATGGAAAATGTGGTTCAAGTGAAGGGGAGAATGTGAGTGAAGAAATATTTGTGGAAGGACAATGTTAAGAAAGGGCGAAATGATTGTGTAATATTGGTCATTTAAAGAGTTCACACTGTTTTTAAAGAAAATGGCTGGCACAGGCAATAAAGACCCATTCGATTAAATAAGGAGGGGGAAAAAGGTGGTCCTTATTCAAAATCTCTGAGTGTATTATGAAAACAATATACAAAAGATGTTTGAAAAAAACAGTTTCAGAAGAAAGATGAAATAGAATGAACAACTGATAATAGTTTTACATTTTGAGGGAAATCACAGACCACTGATGTTTATGAAAAAAGGTATAAATAACAAGTCATTACAACTTCACAGTAAGATGGAAAAAGGAATTGCAGATGCCACAGGAAAACATTTTGGAATAAAAATGCCACACTAAACAAGAACATGCAGAATTATCAAGAGAGAAAAGTAGTCAGTGACATGAAGAAGATTAATAATTTTTACAACAGCATTATGACATAGCCATTGTCTCAGCTTTCCAGAGGAAGAAACCAAACTCCAAACAAGAAAGGCAGTATGCCTTGGATTGGACAGTAAATGAATCACAAAACACTATTTCTCACCTGGTCGAGTATCTCTCTTTCATTCAACTGAAGTGGCCATAGCTTTACTGTTAAAGCACACGCTTTGGTGGTCAGACTCCACTATTAATAAGTGACATTCTCTGGGAATTATGTTGAGAATGTAACAAGCTAAAATATGTGAGGCACTAAGAGAGTGACTAACAGCACTCAGTGATAAATGATAGATGATATTATGATAATTATTGTTGCCATTATTTTTACTACCATCGTTATAAGTGAGTCTCTGTGAAAATTATCTTACTTCTTTAAAATCCAGTTCTATCATTAGTAAAATGAGAAAATTATGTCCATTTTTATAAATGAGGGAATAAAGCCCTCCTCGAAAAACCACGGTAAAAAAAATTAAGTGTGATAATGAATTGGAACATTTTGGGAAAAAGCACTTAACTTGGGATGTTCAAACTACTCAGTAAAATCTTTTGAATCTTCTGCAGTTGAATGGGTGCTCTCCTCCAGAGTAATATTTCTGGATCCTTCACCAGCATAGTTTACACCTCTCTGTTCTGTTGTAAAATATAATTCCAAGGCTTGAGTACAATATTTCAAAGGCTGCCTGACATGGTCAGTGCTTGCACTCATCTTAACTCTATTTCCCAGTGCAGTTTCACACCAAATTTAGCAGCTACATTACACTGCAGTTTCATATTGAAGTAGTGCACAATTAAAACTACCTGGTACTTTTTTTTGTCTCATGAATTGAAATCTCTTTTTTCTCTACCTGATGTTTGCTTACACTATTACAAAGGAAATCTTACAAAGTTTGTATAGAAACATACTAGACAAATTATTTTTACTTCATAAAGTTAATTGATGAAATGTGAGATGTGTACTTGTTTTTGACCAGAATTAACATCTGGTTATGATATAGACTATGCTTATCTTTTGGCATTCCTGTTCTCTGTGTCCATTCTTAATCACTCCATCAACAAAGCTAAATCATCTCTCAGTCTTAGCTCTTAAGGCCAAGTGGCTGCTTATCTGATCCACTCTTACGGACTCACCTTTTCTCTCAGTGGAAGAAACATCTCATAATAAATTATATACTTGAACAAAACCTAAAAGAAATGTATGATTGAAAATACTTTATGAAATAAAAGAATATAATATCTTAGAATGACTTCAAATGAGCATATAGGTTATTAGTAAATTAATTCTTACTATTACTGTAAAATGAAAACACATACTGTGGAAACATTATCGTGAGTGCCATCATGTCTAGACTGAAACCTCTGGGTTCAAATTCCAAAATTTACTAGCCTCTCTGTGTCTTGCTTTTCTCATTTGAAATATAAGAGCAATAACAGCACCTCCCACTTAGGGCTCTTTTGATGAATAAATGATTTTTAAAAACCCAAAAGTGTTTATAAGAGTGCTTAGTAAGCACTAAATGTTATTAATAGTTATCATTACATATGTATAATTACTAATTACTTTATATCTAAAATATTATACAGCCAATAATTTTGCATGATTTTCAAATATTATTTCATATTCCCTTATTCTTAATATAAATTTAATGCTGAATGAGAAGTTTCAGCACTATTTCTACTGGAAATTTTTAAAAATAAGTAAGTTCTTTTGAATTCTCTGTAAAGTTATTGACAGTAGCATTGTATATTCTAAGGCGGCAGTCCCCAATGTTTTTGACACCAAGGACCAGTTTTGTGGAAGACGGTTTTTCCACAGATGGTGGGGAGTGGGGATGAGTCACTGTTGGAGTCTCATGGGGAGCACATAATGTGAATCCCTTGCATGTACACTTTGCAGTGGGGCTCGAGTTCCTAAGGGTCTGAGGCCACTGTTGATCTGAACTGGAAGGGGAGCAGGGGAAGCCAGGCTTGGCAGTGATGCGAGGGATGGGGAGTGGCTATGCGCGCAGGTGAGGCTTCGCTGCTGGCTCACCTACCTCTGGCCTTCTTTTGTATGGTCTGGTTCCTGGTACCAGTCTGGCTCAAGGGTTGGGGACCACAGCTCTAAGGGACATTTGTAATTTCTAGATCAGAAAGAAATTAAAGGAGGGCTTAAGTCCCACAGTTATTCTTATCTAACCTGTCTTCTCAACAGCTTCTATCAAGTCATACATCACTTTGCCTTTGAAGGAAGAGGAAAGCATTCTGTATTTTACAATGAGAACATATCAGCACTTATATTTAATTTACAAAGTGAACCTTTAAATTTTTTTAAAGGGAACCAAGATGTAATCTGATTGAAAAAGCATCTTCTGACATTTCATTTTCTGCAAATACACGTTCATCGTGGTGATGGATGACTTGCTTAAAATAACTAATTTGGATTTCAATAGGAAAAAATATGTGTTAACTTCACTAAAAGTATCAATTATATATTCTCTAGTCCTCTTCCCTCATTTCTTTATGCATTGTCAAATACATGAAGTTTTCTAATCAGAAAAGTGTCATTGCCTAGACAAAAAAGATTTCATAAATTATAAAATAAGGTGGTGGTGGTATGAGTTGGTCTCTGATGTTACCTGAGTGCACATTGGAAAGGCAATAGGAAAATTTAAATTTTAATCATTTGGGGAGGAGATTTCAAAACTTCCCTGTCATTTTCAGCTTTGAAGTCTTCTCTCATCTACATTGACAGGTACAGGAAGAATATTTTCCTCAGTGCAAATTTTCCCTATTCTGAGTTTGAATGGACATTGATGTCTTCAGTAGAGATTTACTAAATGAAATTAGAAGAAAAGGCACTTGAGCATAACAGATCACCTATATCAATGCACTTGAATTTGTACTCATGCTAGTAGATTCTTCTTTCTTTACTGAGAAACTCAGAAGATACTCTTTCTTTCTTTTTTTTATTTCCTTTTTTTTCTTTTTCTTCTTTCTTTCTCTGCTTCTCTCTCTTTCTTTAATAAAAGGCCTACTAACTTCTAGTGCTTTGATTTGTTTAGAAGTTACTAGGGATATAAACGTAATTCTACAGTCTCTAGGATGTATATGAGATGTTATATTTATATAGCTGACACCTAGGGTCTACTTACTTACAGTTATTCCAGCCCAGTAAATACAGAATACTGTCATTATAGACTCATGACATTCATGCCAAGAACCAGAAGGTGTCACACATATAGTGTGGCTAATGTAAGTGATGATACTAGTACCCTGTCCCACTCCCCATCTCCCAGATGCTATGAGAGTTGACTCAGAGCTTCTCCTTCTGCAGGAGAATTGCTTTTGGCCAAATGGGAGCCACTTACCAGGAAACTACAGCTTCCACGTAACCTTCCTGTAGACCTGCTTTGCACTGGGATAACTGGTCCCTTGCATCCAAGTGGGACTGTCTCTGAGGTGCTCTTGGGCTCCTGCATTCCTTCGTCTTTAAAACCTTTTCCCCTGCAGCCCTTCTGCTGAAATAACTCCATTGGTAAGATACTTGAATCAAAATCCTTATCTCAAGTTGGGTTTCCTAGAAAACCTGAGATTTGGGTTTCCTAGAAATCCAACCTGAGTTGGCAAGGGATAACACTATTCCTCATGTCTGACCATTGACATATAACCTGTTTAGGGTCACCATCATTCTTCTCTATTTTTTACATTGTCTTTTTATTCACAAATGCCCAATCACACATTCATATAAGCTGTTATGTTAAATTCATATTCATACTTACATTCCTATTTAATGTTAAGATAAAATCACCTAATATTTATAAAGTAAAATTTCCAAAATTCTTCACCTATGCAAGCTTTTTTTTGCCTCCAGCTACCATTCCAACACTCCAAAACAAACAAAACATCATAGAATGTTTTTTGAAGCATTAATAATAACTTAATGAAAAAAATAACTTTTTTTAAAACTTATGATTTTTTTCTTAAGACTAGAAAGTGGAGTCCAAAATATTCAGGAATATAGAGATCTAATGCTCATCTATCATGAAGGCAGTAAGTTTATAACATACTTCCCATCAGTGACATTTTCATACTTCGAGTTTCACAGTAGAACTCTGAATCCTACAATTCAACTTGCTTGCTGGGAACACACTAGTGCCATGATTTTCATGGGTCTTGAGTAGATATGAACAGGGCTGATGGAGAGAGAAACAATCTTAGCGTGAAGAAGGGACTTATTTTTTTTCTGGTTACATTAGGATTTCTTTTTATTTTTTGTTGGTTTAAAATGGCTAATCAGAATAAAAAATAAAAGGGCCTCTGTGTAGAGGCTGGGATCTCCCCTATTTAGAGGTTAAAACCTAGACATTTCCTCTACCCAACACCATCTTGAGGTAGGCTGAGGAGTAACCCCCAAGGGACAATTGGAGGGGCCTAGGCCTGCCGCTTCTTCTCTCTATCCCTAGTTTTGGTTATGTGATAAAAATTATTTCTTTTTGGATTCTTCTCTCTTGGCCTAGGATTTTCAAATCATTTTAAGTGAGTAAGCTAGGGAAAGCTTTGAGAGGCTAGTTGAAGTCTACCTTAATCTCTCTCCCCCAAGAAGAGGGATCATCCAATAGTGCTTCTTGAACTACGCCAGTGGTTTCCTGATCTCCCACCAGTACCACCACCAGTGTCATGGAGTTATGACCCCTTTCCTGGAGAAATATTTATTTCAGTCTGACTGTAAGATTTTGTGTTTACATTTAGGTAACAGCTGCCGTATTGTACAACTCTAGGATGTATAATTTAAAAAGAATGCAACAGGAAGCCTCCTGGATCTCTTGTGGGTAATAGTGATCTTATCCCAGGCTTTTCAGGTCCTAAAGATTTGAAAGAAAAGGAGACTGGGAGGTTTTTATCATAACACTCACGCACTGTGGATTGTAACAATTTATATAGTTCTAATAAACAAATCATTTTTATAGCTGAAAAAAATACAGAATAAAGAAAATGTAAACCTAAATTCTCAACCCAAATTTGTAAGGTCTTGCACAACTCACTTTGTATTTCTGATACTTAATTTTCTCATTATAAAGAAGAAATTACAGTTAACCATGCAGGAGAAAACATGCATTTAACTACATTCCCTCCCCAATGTTCACTAAAATGTCACTAAGGAAATTAACCCCCACCCACATCCCCCCCAAAAAATGAGATTCCAAGAAGACAAAGAGAATAAAAAAGAGAAGAAAATCTACAGGAAATGCCATTTAAATTTTGGTAGCTGAAATATTGACGCACCAGCCACAAAGAAGCAGACTGGAGAGAGCTGTAAACTAAGCTTTAGTGGGAAGGGTGGTGAGGTCAAAAAGAAAGTAAGATGGAAAAGCTCAGGAAATGAAGGTGCTAGGCGTCCTGTTGGCTACACATATAGTTAAATCTTCTGGTTTTTTTCCCAGCTTTGAGCTCATTGCTACCTCAAGCATATATACACTGAAACTGACATTCTCTAGTTTTGGAGTCAATAGGAATCTCTGAGGACAGAAACTGTTATAGGTGCCTGAACTAAATCCTAAGGGACTACATAAAAATAAATGTAATAAATTTTAAGACACTATAATATCCTACAATTATTATAGAATGCTGGTAACCCATATTTGTATACCTCCTACTTAGAAGAGTGAATGATTCCTGTGTATGAAATTAACCAACCTACAAGAAATATTTTTCCATTCATTTGTGTCATCTGTAATTACTTTCATCAGTGACTTGTAATTCTCCTTGTGGAAATTTTTCTCCTCTTTGGTTAAATTTATTCCTAGGTATTTTCTTTCTTTTTTTTTTTTTTTGAACCTATCACAAATGTGATTGAATTCTTGATTTGGTTCTCAGTTTGGTCATTGTTGGTGTACAGAAATGCTATTGATTTTTGTACATTGATTTTATAACCTGAGGCTTTGATGAACTCATTTATCAAATCTAAGAGTCTTTTGGAAGCATTCTTAGGGTTTTCTAGTTAAAATACATAACCAAAAAACAAACTATTGTTCACATCTTCCTGCATACTCCGAATGATGCTTGCATTTGCGGTTACCATCAACAAGACATAGTAACAATCTTTGATGGAATAATTGGGTAATGGTTAACATAGATGATATAGTGTTATGAGTAATAATATGGCCAGCATTAAATAAATGGTATTAGGGCAAGAAAATCCATATAGTTTGGGGATGAGGGACTGATCTTGAATAAAATTAATACAGCAAAGTACCAGAGATGAAAGGAGACCTAAAGAAGGCAGAATAAATCAGATACAGCAGGAGAGAAGAGGAATTCAACTTAGACAGGAAGAGAAAGAAAATTCTTTCATTGCATTGGAAGTGAAAGCAAAGATGATAACAAATATTTATTGAATTGCAGGTTTCATGAAAGTTAAAAGATATATTTCATATTCTTTAAATTTTCTTTGTGGAGTAGAAATGAAAATATCTGCTTCTAGGTTGTGGGAAGTGTTAAGTTTAGAGATATGTGGTCTCTAAGGAGAATTCCAGATATAAAATTTTGTTTTATGACTTGTATTATTTAATACAATGAATAATACATTCATGGAATATATCCACTAGGAATTTTGCCTGGCAGGGAATATGAATGAATAAAAGTCAACCTGAGGAAATAAACAAATGGCTGTATCATATTTACCTATTATAATAAAACTTTAGGAACAATAGCTATTACATCTCAGTTAAGAATAGCTCAATACTGAGATGCTATTATGAGCAAGGAAATTTGTGGATATAAGGATTAGGAATACTAATAACAGTTTGCATCCTTAGGAAGTATAGCTTTGGTAGAATACAGACTATAAACATAATTTTATTGTAATGGATTAACTGTATGTAACAATATGCATGAATACAATGAGCCCAGAAAGGAGTGGCCACAATAGATCCTTCTAGCAAATATTCTCTTAGTTGAGTCTTAGCAAGAGCTAGTTTTATGAAAAATGTGAGAGGAATGTGGCAGTCAAAGGGAAGTACATGGGAATACTGCTCAGCTATTTCTGTGTAACAACCACCAAATTTATTGACTTAAAACATTGACCATTTATGGTTGTTCTCAGTTATGTATCCCTCAATTCCCTTTATTGACTATTTCCATTTGACAGTTTGGACTTGGCTCAGCTTGCTTGTGCTTCTGGTCTTAACTGAGTGCCGACCTACATTCACAGGCCTCTGGGCAGCTCTGCTTCTGAGGAATTGGTTGACTTTGGACTGAGGCAAGGGGACAGTAAGAGGAGACTTTTCCATGTGTGTCAATATTAGGGGACTATCCCCAGCTTGTTCACAGGGAGGCTTGGCAGGGATTTAAAAGGAATAATGGAATTAAAGCCTATTCAAGCCTAGGCTTTGCATCAGTGTAGTGCCACTTCCACATGTTCTATTGGCCAAAGTACCAGCTACAGGAATTCACAAGGCCTGGCCAGATTCAGGGGTACACAAATAGATTTACCTCATAATAAAAGGAACTGCAAAATCCTATTAAAAAGTGGCATGCATTCAGGGAAGAGTCAGAATGCATTTATTTATATATTTATGCATCCATTCATTTATTTATTGCATTTTACTACAATGAATAAAGTTTCTAGGTATAAGGAAATTTGGTATAAAATTTATTAACTTTACAAATAAAATTAAGCTTTTATTATAAACTAAAACCTTAAGTGAGAAGAACATAAAGTGGGAAGTTAGAGAAAATGAAGTGGAGATGTGAGTAAGAATCCTTACAAAGAAGGGTCAACTTATGGAGATATGACATTTTTTGGTAGATCATACCAAATTCAGACATAGAACAATGTTCTGTTTGGATGGAAAAGTATTACTTGCTTGAAGACAAAGCAGAAAAAGCATTCAAACTTTACCCCCATCCTTCGTAATTTCCAAAGTATATCAAAATATGAAAGATGTTGAGAAATCCTATGAGAAAAAATGTATAATTATATTCGTGCCAATACATTTATGCTTCTTTGAACAAAGACTGCTTTCCTTTTTACAACATGCTAACATTGAAGACCAAACAACAGTTCGAAGGAGAAAGTAAAATATTTTAAACAGGTTGCTACAGGTAAGATTTTTTTACTTTAGACAGATTGCCTTGGCAGTAGACTGGATAAAAGATAAAAATGTGTCAGACCAGTATGATGGAAGACAGGTGACTATTGCAATAGTATAGGAGAGAAAAAATGAATTTCTAATTTCTGACTTTGGTTGTGGAATAGAGAAAGAATGGGTTTGAACAAAGTATAACTTAGTAGTGGATTGCATCTGGGGATTAAGAAATAGTGGAATTTTGAATAACAAACAAGTTTCCAGACTGAGTGAGAAATTAATTTTATCACTAAGATAGGAAGAGGAATACCCTTGACTCACTTTTGTGCATTACACAGGTGTTTCTACCAACACTCAGACTCAAAGATGAAACATGAAATGAAATTTTCATTAAGTCCAGCTGGAACTATCATTCAAACTGAAAGCATAAATTAACCAAAGAATTTTTCTTGGGTGAGCAGGAGTAAGGATGGGGTAGGCAGGGTGAGAAAGATGTTTTTCTAAAGTTATCTTGTGTTATTTAGCCTCTTATACGTAAGTATTAATATGAAAGGTTTAATATAAAATAGAAAGAATGAATTTATTTTCAATTCTATTTTATGCTGCTTTGAATGTATTTAATATTGTTGTAATTAAATGCATATTACATTTGTAGACAAAAAATAAGAAATACATTAACTAGAAGCAAGTTTGCATATGTCCAGAAATTATTTTTAAACATGTCCAGATTTACATAGGAATCGATAGCCAAATTTTGTAGCATATACTTTAGGATGGATTTGAAGATCTGTGACCAAGTAGAGAAGAAACACTAGATGGGAACAAGTGAATGTACTATTTTATGTCCTGAACTTGAACAGAAAAATTTATGAAGGGAAAAGAAAATACTTTCAAATTTGTTGACCCAATCTGCTGTCTGCACCATTGATGTTCCACATATCAAAGATTAAATACAAGATGTATTCTAATGTATAAAGTTAATTTAACTGGTATAAATGATTATACAACGGTATCTATTCAAAAATCCATATAGATTATCCTATGTATAAAAGTGCTTTCTCTGTCCATTTCCAGGTAATAATGTCCTAATAACAGAATTTTGTCTTGTTTTTATATATATTGGTGTTCAGCAATCTTTAAATTATTGATGTGTCATTTTAATTCTTTGTAAAAGTATCTATTTCCAGAAATTTGCCTTGTCACATACACCATATAAACATCCATGTGCAAGTCCACACATACACATAGTAATTAAATATAATATGCAGAAACTACTTCCTTAAAGGTAAAAATTTTCATGTCATCTCTTTCTTAAAATAAACAATTTTTTGATACAACTTTGGAGTTAAATGACAACTCAAAGTTTTTCCTTTTCATTACAACTGGCGAACACAAGGATTTCCAGATTTCCAGTTTATTTAATATGTAACTGATAGTAATTTAGAGACTCCTGGAATAAAGCAAATGGAAATAAGTGCAAAAAAAAAAGGTAGACTATTAGATTAGAAGTTAAAAAACCAGGATACATTCCTCTGCATTAAAAAAATGAAAAAAAATGGAAATCGGTTACTTCAATGTCTAATCATGAGGAAAAGACATTTCTGGTTTCCATAGCAACAAAGTCCTGAGTGTTCTTCATTGATCTCTTTTGTATCAGAATCTGCCTCATTACGGTGAAAAGAAATTCACTATCACCTCAATAAAAACTCTAATATTTATAGATTCAAATACATTTTTCTGTCCAGTGTGACTAAGTAAAGATGCTGAAATCCAGCATTGGCTTGAACAAGAAAACTTAATTTAAATGTGAGAAGAACTGAAGCTTCTCTTGAATTTTACTTATGTATGCAGCATCTATTATTTGAGCATCCGAGAGAGATGTTTTTTTCATCTACTTTGACAGGCTCAGCTCTTTGGAGAGTTTATTTTATCTCTTCTAGTCAGAAGTTGATTTCAGTGCACTTCTGGCTCCAACTTAAAAGTCAAAATACAAAAGAACTAGCGCATTTATTCTTGTCTGGCAAAGATAAGATTTATTGTGTGGTGTAAAAACACCTGACAAACTATCTACTTGATATTGAACTTTCAAAATACTTTCAGACTATATTTTCTAGTGGGAAAATATGTTAGCATAATTGACTGTGAGTTGTGCTTCCTGTGATTATGTATAAAAATATATAAATTTAAGTTACAGCTATTTTATATAATTTAACAGCATTGCTGTTTTCATTGATCCATGGATGGATTTCTTGATCACAAGTTACAAAGCAATTATTTTATTTTAGAAGCATAGCTTTTAACTTCTCTAGTTTTGCCATGTAGTAGTCACACAGTTCAAACGTGTGGTTTTGACACATTTATCTTGTGTAGTGTCTCATGTTCTGTGCATATTTTATTTCAGTGGTATTTTTCCATAGAACCCTCTGCATTTTTCTGCATGACTCTGTTAAAAACGTTTTTCTGTGGTTATTGATCTAATAGCTATAATCCTCAGAAGACTTATGCAGGAAACACTTGTTTTGTGCTGGATCTCAGGACCTGACATAGCACAAAGGAAGGGTCAATAAATATTTCATGAATGGAGAAATGAATAATGAGCTAAAGAAAATTTTACTTTTCTATTACTTGTACATTATATATAATGATTATATTAACATTATTACCTCTAGATCTATAGTGCATAAGCATTGTAGTTTGTGTAAAGACACAAGGAAATGGACATACACAGCTAAATAATATTACCCATCAAGTTCATGGCTTGTTTTTGTTTATAGATATAACACAATACAGATGTACCTCAGGGCGGAATGATTGGGCGAGAAAATTCAAACTTATCCTGGAATTGACAACATATTTAGAAAACAGAGATAGAAAGAAGAAACCAAAATAAGAGAATAATAGAGATCAAAAGTAAACAGTATCTTTCCTTCCAATTTCCTTCTATGAAGGATAGGAATTTTAAGTAGATTTCATAATAAACCTTGAGATCAAGCAATTAGCTGAATAGATATCATGGATGTATGGATACATGATTTTTGGAGACTATTAATTCATTACAAAACACCAACTATGTGGCCAACATGTTTCTAGATACTTTACTTACAGCAATAAACAAACAAATTCTCCATTCTCAAGATTATAGTCTAGTGGGATTATAGAGAAAAAAATCTTAAAATATATATGAAGAAAAATACAGAATGAGACTAGTGTAGAATAGGTGGGATAGGAGAGTACGTTATTAGGTTTTTAAGTACAAAATGTCCGATTTCCTTAAGTACTAAGTTTGACAGTTGTCATCTCTGACAGTTCAGTTTGACACTTCTTGTTTTATGTTTATTGTGAAGATATATCCTCATCGTTCAAGCTCATGTTTTGGCTTGTGATTACCTTTCAAATTTTTTTTAGAGTAATTTTTGTGAAACCATGGATAAATCAAAAACTCATGTTATTTTCAAATATGAGTTTCAACCTGGAACCAATGTATCACAGACAGCTTGAAATATCAACAATGTGTCTGAGAAGGATGTGGCTAATGAAGGCACAGTACGTCGATGGTTTGAGAAGTTCTGCTCTGGTGATTTTAATCTTGAAAATGAGGCACACAAGAGACTTGAGACCAAGGTGGATAATGATGAACTGAAAGTGGTAGTGGAAGCAAATCCATCTCAACTTACACGTGACTTAACAGCAAGGTTTGACGTTCTTATTTCAACAATATTGTACCATTTGAAACAAATTGACAAAGTGAAGAAGCTGGATAGATGGGTACTGCATGAATTAAATGGGCATCAGAAGAGAAATTGTCTCGAAGCTTGCCTTTCTCTGTTATAATGATATAAAGGTGAACCATTTCTATACTATATTGTTATGTGTGATGAAAAATAGATTTTTTTTGACAATCTCAAGCATTCAACACAATGGTTGGATAGAGATGAAGTGTTAAAACACAGTCCAAAACTGAATATCCATCAAAAAAAAGCTAATGGTGTCTGTTTGGTGGTTTTATCCACTATAGCCTCATGAAACCTGTTCGACCGATTACAGCAGATGTCTACTGCAATCAACTGGATGGAATGATGAGGAAGCTTGCAACTAAGGAGCCAAGATTGGTCACTAGAGAAAGGCCAGTTCTCTTGCAAGACAATGCTCAACCACATGTCGCACAAACAATGCTGCTTAAACTATAGAGCCTGGACTTGGAAACTCTCTGTCATCCACCATATTCACCAGACCTTACACCAACTGACTACCACTTCTTCCAGACTTTGGACCACTTTTTGCTAAGAAAAATATTCAGTTCTCAACAAGCTGTAGAAAACGCCTTTTGCGATTTCATCTCCCCTCTTTCTCCAGACTTCTTTGTTGCTGGCATAAACAAGCTACAGTTAAGATGGTAAAACTCTGTTGATAGTTTAGGCGCACACTTTGATTAATTGTACTGCTTCTTGTTTGAGTTATAATTAACTATACTTTTCATTGGAAATTGGACATTTCATATTTAATGACCTACTATAAGGAGTCATCAAAAAAGCACTACTGATAAGATGTCATTTGAGCAGAGAGCATGGGAGGCAAAGATTTAAACAAGGCAAAAATCTAAGGAATGATTTCCAGAGAGAAAAAATAACAGATAAAATTCTCTGAGGTGAAGGTATACTTAGCACTTTCAAGAAATAGTGCCAGAGCCCAAGAGCCTGTGTGGCTTATACAGAGTGAGCCAAGGGGAGAATATTAGAATATGAAATCACAGATTTAACGAGGAATCTAATCATTCAAAGCCTTGTAATTCATGGCCGTAAATTCAAGTTTTACTGTGAGTGAGACAGAAACTGTTGGCTGGTTTGGAGCAGAGGAGTGATGAGTTCTGATTGTCAATTTAATAGGATCATTCCACATCCTCCCTGGCAAGTAGGCTTTATGAGGGCAAAGGTGAAGAAGGGAGACCATCCAGGAGGCTGTTGCAATAATCAAGTTGCGAGATTATTATGCTGGGGCGAAGGTGGTAGTGATGGAAAAGGTGGAAATGAGTTTGACTCTGAACATATTTTAAAGATAGAATTAAGAGGATTTACTAATAGATTGGATGTAAAATATGAGAGAAAAAGAGGAGACAAAGCTGAGTCATGGTTCTCAGTCTGAAAAATTGAAAGTCAGAGTTTTCATTAATTGAGGAAGGAAAGGGAGCAAGTGTGAGGGCAGTGGTACAAATTTTGAGTTTGTTTTCGTTACTCCTAAGTTTGAGATGCTTATTATACATCTAAGTGGAAATGCCAAAAAGCATTTTGTTATGTTTTATCAGACTGTGAGATGAACAAAGATAGAAGAATGGAATTCAGAGTTTGAGTTGGGTTTTTAATGTTAGAGTTCAGATGTTAGGAAGTGAGGGAATATTGATAAAGAAAAATTAAACCTGGCAGCAAATGTAAAAGGTGGCCACAACAATGTAAACTTTTTCATGCAATGTGAATCGATGAAGGACAGTCACAGAATGGAAATGTGCTGTCATGCCGTGTTCATCCGTGTGCTGTCTTTGGATTCACAAATCCTGTTCTTTTTTGGGGGGGGAAGACATGAATGATTCATGAAGTCAACATGCATTCATGTTCTAAATGCCTGAATGGATCTCAGTACCAGTAAGTGGTAATTATTAACCACTCTGAACATGGAAGATTTAACAAGACAGATATGTGTGGATCCTTACAAAGATTTATAACACATAATTTCTGATGGAGAGTATAGGGAAATAATCATTATTTGTTCTAATTTTATGATAGGGAAAAAAGGTAATAAGAAAGTATCCAAGGTATCCATACACTCATCTGGGAAAAAAAATCTCCTAAAGCAAGTAGCTCATAAATTAAAACTTACCCTCTGATTCTCATATGATTATTTTTTATTCTATCTTCCCTTTTTCCATTCCTTCTAAGCTTGCCAAAAATTTGAGAAGGTAACAACTCCTATTCTCCAAATTAAATTTAAAAGAAATGACAAATGCATCTTTACTACTTTTTTCATTTTTAAATAAAATATAACTATGATACTATCTTGCTCAGTGAGCACTTTCCTATGGTGTTATGGAAGGAACCTCCCCAAATGCACATGTTGAAAGTCTACCCTCGCCCCCAACACAATATGATGGTAACAGGAGGTGGGGCATTTAGAAGGTAATTATTATAGTATTAGATGAAGTCATGAGCACAGAAGCCTCATGAATAGATGAGTGTGCTTACAGGAGTGGTGAGAGGGCTTGCTCAGTTCCGCTATCTGTCATATGAGCATACAATGAGAAATTGGTAGTCTGCAACAAAAACAAGGACCCTCACCAGAATCCAACCATACTTGCACCTTGACTTTAGTCTTCTAACCTCCAGAACTATGAGAAACAAATTTCTGTTGCTTATAAGCCACCAAGTCTACTGTATTTTTGTTACAGCAACTTGAACTAAGACAGGAAATTGGTACCAAAAATTAGGCATGCTCCTCTAAAAAATACCTAAAAATGTGGAAGTGGCTTTGGAACTGGGTATAAACAGAGACTAGAGAAGTTTTGAGATGCTAAATAAAAAAAGCCTACATTGGCAGGAAGGGACCCTTAATGGGGATTATGGAGAGGGCTCAGAAAGAAAAAGGAAATCTGTAGAGAAAGCCTCAATCTTCTCAGAGAATACCTAAGCTCTTTGCTTAAAATGTATTCAATCTGAATTAATTTTCCCACCTCAAGTAATTTCAATCTTTATTTCTTTTATTTCCTATGATATGTATTCTCAAATAGCTCCATTTAAATGACAGAAGATGTATAAAAGCAAAATCCACTGTAAGCGCTTTTTCATATTAAACATGTTTTAAATTATAATGAGTTCAGGGCATTTGTTTATTTTTTGCATAAACATTTTTTTAAAATCAACTTGGGGAGACCTAATTTTACATATAATAAAATATATCCATTTTAACTGTAAAGTTCAACAAATGTATATTCTTATCTAATCAAAAATTTCAATATATCAAAAATTTTTATCACTCCTTCCCATCACACACTCCCCTGTTCTGAAGCAACCACAGATACACCTGAAGTCACTAATATTAGATTAAAACTTCTCTTATTTAGAGTTTCATATAAATGAAATCAAGAAATCATACACAATACACACATTTGTATCAATTTTTTTCACCAATTGGGGTAATGGTTTAGAGATTAATCCATGTTATTTCATGTAGTAGTAATTTGTTCTTTCTCTTTTATTATTATTTTTTGAATGATATTCCATTATATGAATATACACAATTTGTTTAACCATTCATGCTTGGATCAGTAGATGGTGATTTGTGGGATTTTTTTGTTGTTTGTTTTGTTTTTGTTATTATTAATAAACCTGCATTGAATATCTAGGTACAAGTCATTATATGAACATACATTTTCATTTCTCTGAGGTAAACACTACAGGGTGAAATTGTCAGGATATATGAAAAGTGCATGTTTAATATAAAATGGTACCAATCAATGTGTTTTCAAATGGTGGTACTCATTTTACATTCCCACCAGAAATATGTGGAAATTCTAGTTGCTACACATTTACTCCAATACATTGAATTGTCATTCTTTTTAAGACTTTCAAATGAATGTATAGTAGTGTCTAAGTGTTGTTTTAGTATGTAGTGCCCTGATTATTACTTATGTCAATTTTTTTTCATGTGCTCATGATAAACACTGTTCACATTTTTGTCTGTGTCTTAATTGTTTTTTTTCTTAATATTCTGTGGTATCAATTTGTTACATTATCTAGATGGAACTTCTTTACCTATTATACATATTGCAAATATTTTGCCCTGTTTGTAGCTTGCCTTTGGTTTCCTGACAAATATTTCGATCCTATCTAATTTATCACTTTAAAAAATTATGGTTTATACTTTTTATGTCTTAGCTAAGAAATCTTTGCCTATTCTAGTTTGCAAATATTTTCTCCTATTTTTCCTTGTAGAAATGTTTATGTTCACTTCTATGATGCATTTCATTTAATATTTTTTATGGTGTGTAATGAGGGGTGTTAAATATTTTTCACCATGTGTAAAATAAGCTGTTTTAGCATTGGTTTTATTTCATATTTTCTGAGAGAACAACCCTTTCCCCATTCAACTATTTGGCACCTTTGTAAAAAAATCCATAAACTATAAATGAGTGCGTCTATTACTGGAATCTCTATTCTATTCCATTTTCTATATACCTATCCTTTCATCAATACCACACTGTTTTTATTACTATAGCTTCACTGTAAGTCTTGAAATAGTCTAATTTCTCTGACAATATTTTTATATATTTTATTTATTTCTTGGCTATTTCAGGCCCTTATTATTTCTATGAACATTTTAGAATAGGTTTTCAGTTTCTACAAAAAGGCCTCCTGGGATTTTGATTGGGATTTTATTAAATATTAGATGAATATATGTAACATTCTTTTAAAGAGAAATTATTCACAAGGCACTTATTAAAAATGGCAAGACAAATTTTATTCAGAATACAGCAGCAGGTTAGATAGACTTAAGTATTAAAATAAATTGAGCTCGAGTCTACTGAAATGAAAACAAGAGACCTTTTAAATGTGGGTTATGCTAAAAAAAAAAGTATTGAAGAACATTAAGGAGGAGGAAATTGGTCACTGAGATTAGGCCATCTGTGTTTGCTAATTGGTTCTTATCCATTATCCAGAGGAGAAACAAACTTCTCTTATCTTTATGACAGCAAATAGTTTTGCAACTGGAGCAAGGTCTTCACCAAAGTTAAGCTCTTACCCTTCTAAAGGAACTGGAAGAAATGGGATCTATCATCCTAAACGTTTGCATTTAAAAGAGATGTCTCCTAGGTCCTTGTGGAAACATTTCTGAATTGTAAGAAGTTTATATCTCAAAGGCACAGAGAAAAGATTTACAATTGTAAATATCCTAAAGTAAATGCTATACAAAAAGGAAGTCAGAAGCCTATAGCCATGTTTTTGCTGTAACAAACACTAAATTCTTTAGGAATTATCCTTCTTTTAGACAGGTATTTTATTTTATTTTTTATTTCAGGATATTATGAGTGTACAAACATTTTGGTTACATTTTATGTCTTTGTCTCACCCAAGGGAGGATTAGAGGCATGTCCTTCCCCTCTACAACGCTCACCGTGTCCATTAGTTGTGAGTTTGCCACCTCCCCGAACCCCCAAATCTCTGGAGAATATTACTACCATGTGAGCACCATAGTGTTGATCAGTCAGTGCCAATTTGTTGTCAAGTACAGATGGAGTCTCTTCTTTCGATCTTGTGATACCTCACTTAGGATAATGGGCTCAAGCTCTGTCCAGGAAAATATAAGAAGTGTTAGGTCATTTCTTATAATTGAGTCACTGTCATTTCCTTTAATTGAGTAATATTCCATTGTATACATATACCAAATTTTAATAATCAACTCATGAATCCACAAGCACTTGGGTTGTTTTCACATCCTTGCAATAGTGAATTGTGCTGCCATAAACATGCGGGTGCAGATGTCTTTATTATAGAATGTCTTTTGCTCTTTTGGGTAGATGCCTAATAGTGTTATTGCTGGATCAAATGGTATTTCTATTTTTAGCTCTTTGAGGTATCTCCAAATTCTTTTCTGCAGAAGTTGCATAATTTGCAATTCCACCAGCAGTGTAAGAGTGTTCCTGTCTCTCCACACTCTCAGCAGCACTCTTTTTTGGGATTTTTTGATAGAGTATGCAGGTATTTTAAGGGCCAAGTGTCTAAGGACATGATCTTGGGCCAATAAAAGGTATTGGAGAGTCTGGCCCAGTCTCTCCTAAGCATGGTGGGGAGTATGAGGATCCAAAGAGTCATTTGTGCTGAGATTTTTGCAGTTCTCATAGATCATTTTTGAGAGAATTGACTTTATTACAATATTGAAACTGCCCTTACAAATTAATGAAAATGGGCATAAGGTGAGAACTGTGGTAAGAGCCTAGCTAAAAATAAAATGTAGACCTTGCTAAAAAATCATGATAATAATTAGCCACTATCCCACTGTTTGCTTATCTTATAATTGCCACTCTGGAGCCACATAGCTGGTGGTCATAAAGATTCTTAGCTTTCTTCATAGATAATATCATCTCTTTGAAATGGATGATAAATAATAAAGACATTCTAAGATAAGCAAATACTGAGGAAATTCGCCAAACAAGACCAGCTCTCCAAGAAGTACTCAAAACAGAATCACACAAGGATCAACACAATAAACACTCTTGTATGTAAAACCACTCAAAAGTTAAAGATCAAAGGCTAGATTCCACAATGGCTCAAGAGAGAAAACAAAGCAACAAAATGCAACCCAACAGAATGAACAGTAATTCATCTCATGTATCAGTTCTCTCAATAAATGTCAATGGCTTGAACTCCCTGTTCAAGAGACATAGGCTGGCCGAATCAATTAAAAAAAATAAGCCAAGCATCTTCTGTCTCCAGGAAATGCATCTAACCTGCAAGGATGCATTTAGACTCAAAGTAAAGGGATGGAAAACAATATTTCAAGCAAATGGAAGCCAAAAGAAGGCTGGTGTGGCTGTTTTGATCTCAGACAACTTGGTTTTTAAATCCACAAAAGTAATGAAAGACAAAGGGGGTCACTATATAATGGTGAAGGGTACAGTTCAACAAGAAGACATAACAATCCTAAATATGTATGCACACAACTTAGGTGCACACAGATTCATAAGGCAAACTCTACTTGATCTAAACAAATGGATAGACAGCAACACCATAATAGTCGGAGACTTCAACACCCCATTGACAGCACAGGACAGATCCTCCAAACAGAAAATTAACAAAAAAAAAAAAAAAGGACTGAAACACAACTCTAGAACAAATGGGCTTAACTGACATTTACAGGACATTCTACCCAAAAACCACTGAATACACGTTCTTCTGATCAGCTATTGGGACATTATCTAAGATTGACCATATTCTAGGACACAAAGCATGTCTCAAAAATTTAAAGAAATAGAAATCATACCATGCATCTTCTCAGATCACAGTGGAATAAAAACAAAAATCAAACCCAACAGAAACTCTCATCTCTACACAAAGTCATGGAAATTAAACAACATTCTGCTGAATGATTCCTTCATAAATGAGGAAGTAAAGATGGAAATCAAAAGATTCTTTGAACTAAATGACAAAGGTGACAAAAGACATCAAAATCTGTGGGACACAGCCAAAGTAGTCCTGAGAGGAAAGTTTATTTCCATAAATGCCTATATCCAAAAGTCAAAAAGATCACAAATAAGCAACCTAATGAATCGACTCAAAGAACTGGAAAAAGAAGAACAGATCAACCCCAAAGCTAGCAGAAGAAGAGAAATTAATAAGATCAAATCAGAACTAAATGAAATTGACAACAGGGAAACTATATGGA
Organism: Avahi laniger; assembly: GCA_963575035.1. NCBI lineage: Eukaryota > Metazoa > Chordata > Mammalia > Primates > Indriidae > Avahi > Avahi laniger. The sequence continues at coordinate 21,529 of CAUYSK010018889.1, forward strand.
AGATTAATAAAACAAAAAATTGTTTCTTTGAAAAAATAAACAAAATTGATACACCTTTGGCTAAGCTAATAAAAAACAGAAAAGAAAAATCCCTGATAATTTGCATCAAGAACAAAAAAGGACAAGTTACAACTGATGCTGTGGAGATTCAAGATATAGTTTATGAATATTACAAAAACCTTTATGCACACAAACTGGAAAATGTGGAGGAAATGGATAAATTTTTAGAAACACACAGCCTCCCTAGGCTCAACCAGGAAGAAATAGAATTCCTGAACAGACCAATATCAAGGACTGA
>CAUYSK010018891.1:0-27880 GCA_963575035.1 Avahi laniger
CGTGTGAGCGCAGGGCAGGAAATGACTCAATTTAGAGAAATGGCATTTGGGTTGGGTTTTGAAGAGGAGGGAGGCATTTTTCAGGAAGAGAAACTGTGCGTACACAGGCAAGAGAACAGGATCCTGAAAGGCAATGCATGGCTCATTCGGGGAACTGAGTTAGTGAGGGCGGCACTGTGTGCCCTTGGGACCCTGTGTGCTGAGCTACATCAGCTGTGCTCTCTTCTGGGAGTAGTAGGGAGCTGGGAGTGGTCTTTTCTTGGACATAATCAGAGGTGTGAAGAAGACAGCCTGAGAACAATGTCAGCAGGTGGGCACCGGATGAAGAGAAACCGGGGGACCAAGCACAGTTGGGAAGTAGCGATGCTGCCAAGGTAGAATTGGCAAGACTTGACTTGGGATATTGAAGCATGCTGTCAAAGCCCACTTCATCTTTGAGATCAGTTGAGGTAGCTTGGAAGTCAAGCAATTCCCCTAAGGGCAGAGGGATTCCCTCAAAGGACCTATGCAAGGGGAGATGAGATCGGAGGTGATTTGATTTATCTTCCTCCATTTTAATTAATGCTGGAAACAGATGGTCTTGCCAGCACTGGAATCTTCCTAATGTTCCCTCTGTCAGTATCTGTGTGACTTTAAACTCTAATTTTTAATTATCTCTGCTCATTTGCAGAGGGATGGAGGGGAAACAGAAAGGAGCTCCCCTTTTCTTTCCTGTATCTCTCCCGCTTGCCTGTCAGCTGAGGTTTTTCCTCTAAGCAGCAAGGAATACCTGTTAGCCTTGAGCCTGTGTTGCCATGGTAATGAGAAAAAACAGGCTTTCTCCATATGGAATAAAAGTAAGTGGCTGAGGGAAGCATTGTCTTCCAGCAACTTTCCATTGCTGCTCAGAGGCAACCAGGCAATGCGTTGAGGAAGGATGACCAGATTTCAGCCACTCTTATTCCTAGCTGGGGTTCCCTGGGTGGTCAAACTGGACTGATCCCCAAGGGGTGGCTTTCAGACTATAGTCAGATCCTTGCAATCAGGAAGGAGGGTGGCTCTGAGAAGTCCCCACAACAGACAAAGAGTTTGGTAGAAGTTGGGGAGGTAGGTGGCAATTCACGCACACTAAGAAACTAAAGTTATGTCCACAATGAGCAGTGTTGGATATGTTCGTAGAGTCTTTAAAAGGTCTTCAAAACACCTTGCAAAGTCTTTAAAATTCTCCAACCCAGTTAATTCTATTTCTGATAATGTATCCCAAAGAAACAATCCTCCATCGGGAATTTTTTTTTAAAAGCTTTATATCCAAAATGTTTGTTGCAGCTATACCAATAAAGATCAAAAAGTAACTTAGATGTCCAGGAAGATGTCACCCAGGGGGGTGGTTGAGTGAACTCTGTTACAGCTGTTTTGTTTGAATATTATGTAACCATTATAGTTTAAAATGCTTATAAGAATGTACAAGAGGAAAAATGCAGTCCACAAATCTTTTATACAGTGTAATTATAATTTCTAAGAAATGTCAAGTCCCTAAGCAAAAAAAGGCAAAAACAAACCCTCGTATGTGTAAAAAGAAAACACTGGAAGAAAAGATGACAAAATATCCAATATCCACAAGGGTTATTGCTGGGGATGGGAATATAGATGATTCTTTTCTTTAATTTTTCTTTCTTTGAAGGGGCATATTTTAAAATGTGTCTATTACGCATGTGTTACTTTTCTTATTGGGACAAAGTAACAATTAAAAAATAAATTCTGGCTGGGCATGGTGGCTCATGCCTATAATCTTAGCACTCTGGGAGGCCGAGGCAGGAGGATTGCTTGAGGTCAGGAGTTCGAGACCAGCTTGAGCAAGAGCAAGACTCTGTCTCTACTAAAAATGGGGAAAAAAATAGCCTCTACTAAAAAAAAGAAAAGAAAAGAAGAGAAAAAAAATTAGCCGGGTGTGATGGTGCATGCTTGTAGTCCCAGCTACTCAGGAAGCTGAGGTAGAAGGATGACTCAAGCTCAGGAGTTTGAGGTTGCAGTGAGCTATGATGACGCCACTGCACTCTATCCAGGGCAACAAAGTGAAACTCTGTCTCAAAAAAAAAAAAAAAGAAAAGAAAAGAAATTTGCAATCTGTTATCAGCCATGTTTCCAAGTGAATGAGTCAATGATCTCGCTAAGTATAGATACTAAAGCCACTTTTTTTAGGGGGGGGTCTTCTATGTGTCAGAGCAGTTCTAGGCATTGTGAAAGCTATAAAAACAAATGATAGGGCATCCTTGTCCCCACAGATTTGACAGACTAGGTCTGTCAGCTTCTGGATGATTCCAAAATTAAACACTCTACATAGACTTTGACTCAAACTGAATAATCTGTATGAACACACACCGACAGGCTTTTGTGCAATGCTGAGTCTATAATTAGCCTCATCATTCTTCATGACTTGAGAATCCATGCAGGTTTTAAAGAAATTATCCCACGGATGAAGGAAGCTTGAGAGAGCATTTAGTTTTTCTGAGTGTGTCATGGGGGAGGGGAGGATTAGGAGACACCTGCCCCCCTGAGACGGTCCCATCTGTTTGGATTGTTTTCTTTTCCTGCTGCTCACCAGTCTGCAGTCTGAGCACAAAGGAGAGACAGGTACACATGCCTCTCAGCCGCCTACAACTGTTTGAGAACCTAAAATAGATCTAGAATAATAATATTGATGAGAATAGCTGTTTGAGCTCTGTCTACTATAGGCAGCATAATAGTAACAGTAGTGATGATAGATTGTTTATTGAATAATTGCAACATGCCAGCAGTAACTGGCTAACTGGTTTACAGGCATTATCTCCTTTAATCTTCATAACAACGCTGTACAAGGCAGGTGCATTATTTCTATTTTGCAGACGAAGAAATCAAGGATCCTAGCATTTAATATGCTCAAGGTCACACAAGTCAAAAAGTAGAAGAATTAAGGACCTAAAAAGGGGAATCCAAGTGCTTAAAATCTATCTTATTATGCCCACCACTGTTTGGTCATTTAGTGGCATGAGGTAGACAAATGCAGGTGGAACCAGAGCTCTAAAGGTGTATCATCTTTGAAACTGTCCTTTAAGCAATGCTCGTTTGCCCTGGTTGTGTGGTCATGGTGGGTAAAAAGGGATGGTGATCCTAATGGCATCCTGATACCTGCCACTTGCTATGTGAGAGCCTTGTGCTCTGTGCTCATGGAAATATTATTGTTCTAGAGGTTAAATGACTTGCTTGAGGCCACACAGCTAGGAAGTGGCAGAGTTGGTTCAGAAATATAAGACAGATCCTGAATTCAATCCACTGCACTGCACTGTTTACAAAGGTAAGTGACCCTAGGGCCTCCTAAGCTGATCATCCTAAACTGGAAGAGCCACTAATTGGAAAAGGGAGAGAGAAAGCTGTAGATGCAAGCCCGGTTTCTCCAAAGAATTCTCTTCCCTTCAAAGATGTAAATACATTGCCACTGCTGCCATTACCACTCTGACCTCTGGGGGCGCTGCTTTCCTTCCCTGTCTGGCTGAAACATGATGGTGTCATTTTTTTAATTTAAGTTTTCAATGAGTTGAGAATTGGTTACAGCATGTAAATAAGACTCAACTAAAGGCTGGACAAAATCTACTCTAAGAATTTACTCATCTTTCTATTAAAGCCATGACATCTTCTCTTAGTCTCATGATAACCCTGTGATGATCGAAAGTAAAAGAATCTAAAGAAAGAAATTACAGTGAGAGGTTAGTATCTCGCCTAGGGACACACAGCTAATAAGTGACAAAGCTTAGATTAAAATCCAAGTTTGCTTGACTTGAAACGCCTGGCTCTTTCCACAATTTTTGTAATGCTGAAGTCCATGTGGAGGCTTAGAATCCAGACTGACTCTTAGTGACTCCTGAGCAAGCCATGGTCATTCCTTCCTGGGCAGCAGCAGGAAGGAATGAGGAGGGAAAGAAAATTGAATCTAGTGCTTGCAAGACCTACTACAGACTTGACTTTGGACATCTCAGAGGAATTTTGACCTTTGCAAATCACTTCATTTTCTTGCCCTCTGTTTTTTCATCTGAAATAAGGTGCAAGGTCTACCTGACTCCCATGTACAGGTGTTTAACACTCCCTGGCTTGTATATCTCATGGATTGTTTTAAAGATACAGTCAGAACTTGCTTGCTGCTTCCTTTGTGGGGTTCTAGCAACTCATCCTCCCTCCCTCCTGAGAGAGCCACAGCAACCTTTCTAGAAATGATTGGATAATATTTAAGGAGGCTCGGACAAGCAGTCAGGGGAGCAGCCAACCTGCTGCAGTGTTAGACACCAGTCACCAGAGACTCTGGCCTCAGACCACATGCTCCCCTCCATGCAGACTCAGGACAGGCTTACTGCTGAGCGCTTGTCTCTGAGACACAGTGCCTGGGAGAATGGTCCAGAAGCACCAACCCAACCAATATGGATCCAACTACTACTGCACTCAAGCTGCCTCTGGGTTTCTCTGCCCCCCAAAGCCCTGCAAGCACACTCCACAAGAAGCCGCGTCTCATCCGTTTGAAACAGTCCTTTACACAAATCAATAACGGGGTGCACGGCAAGAACTATGGCAAAGGCCCAGCTAATAATGACGATGATAATGAGTTACTGTCCCCCTTGTTTGCTTCTCTGCAATTGTCACTTTGGAGCCACACAGCTGTCGTCCATAAAGAGTCTTAACTTTCTCTCCACAGCTGTCGTCCATAAAGAGTCTTAACTTTCTCCATAGATAACATCACCTTTTCGAAACCTAAAGGTAGTTTTTAAGATATCTTCCAGACCCAGCCTTCCAGTGGATCGACTGGCCCACCCAGACCAGCAGCCCATACCAAGAAACTGACTCAACTGGAATTGTGACCCCAGGGACCGAAACAACACAAGAAGATGATTTCCACATCTCTGTAATTTTGCTCCAATTAACAAACCTAATTGCCTAATCCCTTGCCTGCCAAACTATCCTTAAAAACCTTGTCTCCCAAATGCTTAGGGAAGTGGATTTGAGAAATGTCTCCCGTCTCTCCGCTTAGCACTATGAGGAATAAAGACTCTTTCTCTGCCCTAAAACCTGGTGACACAGCGGATTGGCGGCTTCCTCGGTGGTGGGCAAATGAACCTGTTTGGGCAGCAACACTCTGGGGACTCCCAACTGCAAGCGACTTTTGCTCCATCCAGGTTAGTCCAAGAAACAAACTAGGTAACATACTAACAGCATATTTAAAAGAAAACTCTGTCCTACTTCCATAAATAAGAAAAAAATCAGTCATATTTGCCATAAACCACTGAACATAGTAAGTAAAATGACAAGAAACCATTTTCTTACATTCTAGTTTGATACTGCTGCCTGCCAAAGACTCTGAACTTGAGACCTGTTGCCTCTTTGTTAAAAAGGGAGGAGAGCATGTTCAAGAGGCATTAAAGCAGATTAGCACCCCACTGAGGATTTAATCTTGATATAATTGGGAGCATTGAGAGAGAAATGCAAAAAAAATAACTTTCTCACTAGGCGATTCAATGCAAGGCTATTCCATGTCTCAGTCCCAACCCCAAGTGATCACACGTGAGAGCTCTTTGGGAAACATAAATTAGCTAATGCTGGAAGATTCGAAGGCAAAGAGAAAAACACTATTAATATTTTTAAATTAAGCTTGAATATATCAGTGAGCTGAATTCAAAATTCGTATGAACTTTTAAGCTAACGTCAGTCGTGTGTTGAACCTGGCTTGTACTCGCTCACGTGAATCGGAAGTTAAATTTCTAGGAATTTAGCAAGTCAGTTGAAAGCACATCGGTAACTTAAAATTCGTCATGGTGGGAATCTTTATACTGTGAAAATTAGCAAGTGCTACAGATCAGAGCTCCCCTACCCCAAAGATCTGGTTGTTAAAACTTTCACTAGCATATCACTGGCGAAGGCTTTCATGCCATTTTAAGCTTGCTTAAACTCTTTAGGTTATAAACTTGGACACCTGGGGATGTTCATTCTTTTTCTCCTGCCTTGGAGAATTTGTGTGGAAAAACTTGAGATGCACTGAACAGCTTCCTTAAGTCTGATGATCTTATTTCCATTATTGTATCTTAAAGAAGAGTGATAGAAACTGTGGCTGAGAAATTTGCTGTGATTGATTACCGTATATAAAATAGACTAACAAGCCTTCTTTCCAACCCACCCTCTTTAATGAGCTATTTTAGTGCTGGCCCTGCTAAGTATTTGAAATTTATAATGCCCTGGAAATGCATTAATTTCTGAGGGTGTAATCACTATTAGGAAAAAAAAAACACAAAAAGACAGGATATAAGACAATAAATTGAATGCAGGAATTTTTTTAACCCTCTGTATTCCCTCAAGTAACTACTGTTTTATTCCAAGCCTTTCTGTGTATTTTTTGGATCTAGAATCTCAAACCCTTTGATCTTTACTACCCAGGAAGCAAGAGAGGGACAAAATCTAGCTTACTGGATATAGCAGAAAAGGTAGGGCGTTGGAATTATGCTCGTGTGGCTGTTTTTAGCACATAACTGTTACCATGGGTGGGATGATAAATATGTAATCACAGGTTCTCTAGATGCTAATTTGTAGCACTTGCGGACTTGTTGCAGTGCTTGGTGTAACTACTCCCCCCACCCAGCTGATTTCAAGCTATGATACAACATCACTGATGCAGAGCTGGAAAGAGACACACAGAACTGGCCTTCAGGGGCTGGTGCACGCTGGCTCTAGCGCACCACCGAGTGTTGCTCAAATAAATCTCCAGTCCTTCCCATGTCTCAGAGAAGTGGTAAATGCTCAGTCCTACAGAGAGGCATAGACAGGTATTATATTTCCCCAGAGTTAGGTTGGAGAAGTGATGACAAATTCCAGCAGCTGGTAAAGCAAGGGTTACCGGGCTATGCGCTGTGGGTGGAGCACGTAGGAGCCCTGAGAACACAGCAGAGAGCCCTCAGGGCAGGGAACTGCAGAAGTAAGAAGCCCAGAGCTAACCTGTCCTGTCGGGACAGGCAGGAAAGATTTGAAGCTTCAATCTAGGAGTGGAAATGGATCCAGGGACACTCCGGCCAACCACCGCTCTCTCCCATCACCACACCTATGTTCCCTCTTTTATCTCCCTGTATTTGTTTTTCTTAGCATGCATCACCTTCTGATATAAAGTGAAAAGCAATTTACTTGTTGATTTTGTTTCTTGCTTATTATTTTCCTTCCCCATTTGTCTACCCCCATACAGTACAATGTAAACTCTAGAAAATAGACTTCCATTTTTGTTGTTGTACATTTTTTTTTTTGGTCAGTTTTGTTTACAGGTATATCCTGAGTGTATAAAACAGAGCCTGACACATAGTTGTAATTCAGTAAATAACTTGGATCAGGAACCAGTAGGCAAGGGAGACATAAGATGGACACTCAGAACAGTGGTTCCCCATTTGTAATGTGCACTAAGACCACCAGGGGAGCATATTCCAACAGAAGACCCTGGGGTCCACCTGCAATAACTTCTGACTCATTAGGACCAAAGTGGAGACCAGGAATTGGTCTCAATGGTCCGCACTGGATGCAGTCTCTGTAGTCAGAGGGTATGAGCAACAGTGACCAGTGCTCACAGAAGGAAGCATTCTGCCCTTTAAGCTCTTAGAGTCATTCTTTCCAGGTAGGGGCAGGAAGCTGAGTGGACCTACCCAAGGATACCCGGTTAAGGAGACATTGGCAAGCCATGATCATCTCTCTGGGCAGGTTCAGACCCACTTTAGCACTGGTGGCAATGAATAGACTTGATAGCGAAATAAGTGACCATTCTACCTATTCAGAGCGATGCTTTTTATTTTTAGAATTGCATATTTTCCTAATTCTTAAAAATTCAATGACTCAGCATCTTCCTTCAGAACACTATGATTCTATCTCAAGTATTTGGGCAAGTTCCCTTAGGTAATTTTCAACTCTCTTTAAACTTCTTTTGAATCCCCACCTTGTTGGGAATCACTATTAGTTGAAGGCTCATATTGTCTTCTCCCTTCATGTAATTCTAGGGCTCCAACTCGCCTTGTCAAGGAGGTCTTTCTCCTGGTCTCTGAACTTGGATCCTTCTCTCTGCTGTTGGCTTTTACATAAAGGTGGGCGGCAGGTGCGTTGTGGCAGAAAGAGTACCTGTGGGTGATTTGAGAAGATTCTGCATCCTCCTCCTCAATGTAGTGGTCCTAGGCAAGCTATGAAGCCACTCTGAGCCTTAGTATCTTCAGCTCTAAAGTAGAGATACATATTGCCCCAGAGGGTTTTTGTGGGGAGGAAACACGGCTTCAGAAGTACAAGTGTTCTGCAACCTTGAGTCTCAGTATAGTGCAATAACCAGGAATTTCTACTCTGGGCTATGGGTTTGGAAGCTCCCATTGTACCCACCAGGTCTTTCCCCAATCAGTCCGGGGAATTTATAGTGAAAGTCATTGGTGCTATGATCTCTTTACAAGCTTATAATATCCCCTCATTTCTTCCTGCCTCCTTTCCCTTCCCCAGGCATATACCACTGATTCTTGGGAGAGGAAAATCAGGGAGGGTCAAGAAGAGAGAGACAGAGGCAGGATGCCCTAAAGAAGGAAATGAATACTTACTAGGTATCTACAATGTTTTAGACGGTGCTGTGTACTTTAGATACAGTTTCACATCAGAATTCCTAATAGCAACACTTGCAAACAAGTGTTATGACTGTAATTTGATGGATAAAAAACACTGAAGCTCAGAGCAGTGAGACATTTTGTCCCTGGTCATGTAGGTCATTTATGCCAGAGATAAACTTCAGACTCTGGCCAGCTTAACACTGCAGTCAGTACTGACTGTACTGAGCAGCTCTGTCTCCAGCAGTGGCTGTAGACACAATCCAACAAGTGAACCTCTTTCCCACGTTTCTCACTTTGCCTTCTGATCTCCATTCTCTCCCTCTCTCTCTCTCTGATTTGGAATAAAGGTAGGAATTTTTTGTAAGCATCATTGCATGGGGAGTGGAGGAAGTACTGAGTACCAGGCTCCTGCTGATGGGAAGGTGTTAAAAAAATCCTGGTATCCCAAAGAGGCTGCTCACCTCCAATTTCCCAAAGAGCTGTAATTCTGTAGAATGCCAATTCCGTTACCTGCACTGCCAATTTATTTCATTATCCGTAATAAGCAGTAATGACATTTCTTAATTGCACTCTATAAAAATCTCAATTATCACTTTAGAATTATATCAGATTAAATAGACATCTCATGCAACCAAAAAAAATTTAACTCTTCAATGAATCTCTTACTATTTTTTCAGAGATGCCATACATCTGTAAGTCATTTTGCTGGTTTCAGTAGGAAGTCCAAACCAAGTGGAATAAACTACATTTGGTAATGCAGGTATGAGAGAGAAAAGACTTGTCTGAAGAAACATTTTGCGGGACCACAAGGAAACTGAGTACTGTGCCTTTTTGTCTCAACTCAAAGATGAAAACTAGATAAGAGTCCCTTTTAGAGGTAAAGTGAGAGGCAGGCCCATTAAGCTGCCATGAAATTGTTCCCCATCCTGCAAACTCATCCACCACACCTGACCTGCATCTTCCTCATCCTTGAAGCTCCATGGTTTGATGGAGGACCTGCCTGCATAAATTGATGCCTCCTGCTTGTCAGTGAAACTCAAGACACCACACAGTTAAGTACTTCTCTATCTAGGGTTGAATGATAAATCTATCCTGTCTCCCTCTGTCCTCCCTGCTATAATTCCTAGTTTTCTGTGGGAATTGCCCTGTAGTGTTTTACAGGTTTCAAAGCACTTTTCCACATACCATTGTATTGGTTTCCTGTTGTTGCTATAACAAATTCCTGCAAACTTAGTGGCTTAAACCAACACAGACTGATTATCTTATAGTTCCAGGGGTCAGACATCCAAAATGGCTTTCCCTGGCCTAAAATCAAGGTGTCAGCTGGGCTATGTTCCTTCTGGATGCTCTTGGGGAGAATCTGTTTCTCGGATTCCACCTGCATGCCTTGGCTTGAGACCCCTTCCTCTACCTTCAAAACCAGAAGCATCTCCAAATCTCTTTCTGACCCTGGCTTCATGCCTCCCTCTTTCAATGACCCTTGAACTTATATCGGGCCCACCTGTATAATCTCCCCACCTCAAGATCCTTATGTTAATCATGTCTATAAAGTCTCTTTTGTCATTAAGGTGATACATTTACAGGTCCAAGGTATCAGAATGTGGACATCTTTGGTTTGGGGGGGCATTACCCTGTCTACCACAACCACAATTCACTTTTTTCAGGCTGAGTGCATCTCTTCTCCCCCAATTTTTACATCCAATCTGCCAATAAATCTGGTGGGCTCAACATTCAAAATAAATCTTGAATTGAACCACTTTTCACATCCCCTTTTGACCACTCTGTTCTGGGCTACCGTCATCTTTCGCCTGAATGACTTTAGCAGCTTCCTAATTCCTCTCCCTACCTCTATTCTTGTTCCCCCTTTCCCAGATGGTCTATTTTTCACAAAGAAACCAGAAAGACCTTTGAAAAACAAGAAAATCAGGCCACATCAATCCATTGCCCAAAGCACTCCAATGGCTTCCTTTCCATCATGGTTAGAAAATTCCCAGGCTCCTGACTAGACTCCCCTAGACTCTCACCTCATCTACAGCTGCCTCCTTCATTTACTTCCCTACTCCAGCCATATCTGACTTATTGCTGTGTTGTCAAAGGAACCCAGCCCATTTTCACCTCAGGACCTTTGCATGTGCTCTTCCGTCTCCCCCCTACTCCCCAGCTCTGTTGAAGATTGCTGCTTACTTCCTGCAGGCTCCTGTTCTCAAACCACCTCCTCAGGCTTTCCTTGACTTCCCTGAAATCTCTGTCTTCTCCATCTCCTTAGCTTGTTTCATTTTTCCTCCCTGAATCTGACATTATTGAAGTTATCCTAATATCAATTTAAATTCCATGAGGACAGTGTCTTCCAAATCCTCCCACCCCCATATCCTCAAAAGTGAATGGTACATGTAGGTGTTTAATAAATATTTGAATGAATGAACGAATTTCTGATTTAATCAATCCTCACAACATCCCTGTGAGGTAAATACAATTTTTGGAGTCAGGCAGATATGGGTTTGATTCTGGCTTTCTCACTTAAGTAGCTGAAGGAAACTTGGGCAAGTTACTTCATCACGCTGAGTTTTCTCAATTGAAAATGGGAACTAAGATATACTGCAGGTTTGCTATAAGTTCAAAGGAAATAGAGCAATGAAACTTCAAGGTGTGAAAGCCGAAGTATTCCATCCCATTAATTTCCTTTTCTCCTCTTGGCCACTGAAATTCCTTAGGGCTTAAGGCTTGAGATAGAGACACTTGTACTTACCCATATCTATTTCTCCTCTTCCCAGACACTCAGGAATACTACACTTCCCAGCCTCCTTGTGGCCAGGTGGGGCCATGGGACCAGCTTTAGCTAATAACATTTGTGCAGGGGAATATCCCTCACATCCTTGGACCCACACTGCATTGTGCCTCTGTTTGGGTAGAGTTCTAACATGCTTGAATCCTAACATCCATTCTCCTGCAAGCTATCTCAGCACTCCTGGGAAAGAAAGACCCCCTTTGTGTTTTCCCTGTGGATTTCTGTGAATCTACTGAGGCAAGCAAGAATGGAGGTTTGTGGGCAGAGCAGAGAAGGAGAAGCTTAGGGGTACAGTGACCAGCATAAAGAACGAGCAGTCACATCTCAGGGATTGCTTCGTTGGTAGGAGGCGGCATTCTCTTCCGCAGACACCGTCTTTTTCTATTGCAGGTTCCAAATGGCAAAAGACTGTCCTATTCTCCCAAATTTGAAATATTGCATTGCTGGCATTTGGCAATCTAATGGCAGAGACAAAGCTATATGCTTGTAAAGAAGTTAGTTTCCCAAACCATGTTCCATGGAACACTAAAACCTTGTGAAATTTTGTTAAGTGACATATAAAGAAAAGAGTTTCCACAATCAAATAAGTAGGAAAATGCGATATACTCTGTCAACGAGAAGTCCTGTGGCAAAGATACTTAACTTGGTTTAATCTAATGTCTTTTAAATTTACTGTATTTCAAGCTTATATGATACATTTCCTGCCCTGCAACAAAAGAATAAGAATCCAAACTTACCTTGCACTAAAGGCTCAGGTATGGAGGAGTGAATGAACACCCAAGGAAAAAAAATACACGATGACCCCCTTACTGGTAACACAGGCAATGTCAAAACATCACAGTAAAGATATAACTTTTCACATTAGATTGAAGTTTTCTTATTCAAACTAGCAAGCTAAAGTCCACACAGATGCCTACGTGTAGAATTTGGGTTGTTCTCCTAATATTATGAACTTAAATTTATTACTACTAACCCTACCATGTACCAGCATTTACTAAGCCCAAAATGCTTCTTTCAGATGTGTGATTTTCACATCTCTCCCATCTGCAAGAGTTTGTAAGATATCACTACATATCCAGACATAAAGATGTCCTGCTAGGATTCCACCGTACAACAATCTGCATTTACATGAATACATGTTTTCCTCTATAATGATGAGAAGTACTTTCTTGCATGGAATTTCTTTATAAGATCAGGTTATGTCTCATATAACTGGTGAACTTTACATATCCACAGATATAATATTTGACCCCAGAACCCCTCTCTTTCACCTCCAGGGGCTGTTTTTTAACATCTCACAGGCTTTACTCCTCCACGAAACACATTTTGGAAAATCTGATGTCAAAGTTAATTCTATACAGGCTGCCTTTGTTTGTTTCCCAGAAGTAAAGTGTGTGATCTTGGTTGAGTTATTTCTTCTCTTTGGATCTCAAGTTTCTTATTTAAAAGGAGCTATTGAAAGGGTTAAAGAACAGAACCTTTCATTTCCAATATTCTGTCATTCTGTGTGTGCCAATGTCATTTGATGTGAAGCTAAGCTGCCTAACGCCCATCCACCCTATTCAATAAAAGAATATTTTTATGAATCAATAATTGTGATCTACAATGCAATCCAATAAAAGGGTTAAGGCATTGGGCTGCAGAGTAGAATAACGTGGGTTTGACTTGCAGTTCCATAACTGATTGGCCGTGTGCCCCTGAGCAAGTGACCACTTTTTAGCCCCATCTATAAAATGGGAAGAATAACCATTATCCACCTCTAGAGTTCTGAGGTTTCAATGAGATTGAATTTAGAATGCTCAGTACGGTGCCTGGCACATCATAAACACTCGATAAATTATGTTGAATATTGTGTCTTAGGTCAGGTCAGGTTACAGCCAGAGAGAATACAATGTCAATAGACCAGCCCACCTTTGTCCACCTGCTCTTTCTAGAAGGACAGACACACTAGGCAGGAGAGAGAAGAAGAAATATCATCTGCATGCTCCCTTGAATAACTCTCCAATATTTGGGGCAAGCCAAGGGGAGATGTGCATCCCCCAGGAACAAGAGTGAAGGGTTTTCTTAGCAGTCGAGGCTTTCAACACCACGAGATTAGGACTGTCCAAGCACCAACAGGTGATCCTCCCTTGCAGAGGGTTGTATTAGGTGCCAGAGAAGTTATCTTGATATGCGTGAGGCAAGAGCCCTGGAAACTGTCTAGAACATTGGATTAGAATTGGGAGTATCTCCTTGAGTTTGATTCAGCAAGGTGTCACCTACATGACACCTTCTTGGGGACCAATCTCACTGCCATGGCATGGGACCATTCCAAGGACAGGGTCAGACTAAACTGCTGTTGGCTCTCCTCCCTATGGTGAGAGATAGGATCTATGGATGGGGTAGGAGGAGGCGGTCATTTTGTGGGAGACAGCTGAGCAGTGCCCCGCACAGAACACCAGTGATGCTAACTGTGGGGAAAACCTACTGGCTCCCACTGAGACCACGCATGACCAGGAAAGACAGACAATATGGGCTGGGGGTGGAATTTGGTGGTTTGTCGCAAGAATGATAAGGAATATGGGCTGGAGGGTGAGTGCTGGTGGTTCATTGCAAGGAAGAGAAGGAATATGGTCTGGGAGGTGGTTCATTCCAAAAAGGATGAGGAGTATGGGCTATGGGTATGGGTTGGAAGTTCATTTGGAAATAAGGTATCTTTTCTGGAAAGGCATGTAGGAAGTAAAGTATATTAAGCTGGATAGAATAGTGGCTTGGGGGGCAGTTTGGGAATTATTGTGCTGACTTCAAATACCAGTTATACCACTTCTTACCTGGGTCTCCTCAGACAGTTCAATCTGTGCTCCATCAAATACAAAATGGGGATAATTCCAGTACCCACCTTGTGTCATCTTGTGAGTATTAAAGCACTTAGTAAGGGTGAGGGTGGCCCTCAGTTCCTTTTGTGGGCAGTCTCGATCTCACAAAAGTGTTCCCATCTGATTCTCTGTCTCCCACCCTCTCCAGGCTGAAAACATCAGTGGTTTGAGATATGTTGACTCTTTGGGAAAATGGGGCTCTTTTCTTCCACTTGAAATTGACTTTTATATTTTAAATGTTCTCTGCAATACATCCATGATTTCCTGGCGCTAAGAATTGCCCCTAAGGCTTTATTTATGAAGTATTAAACACGGAAGGAAATTCAGCATGTCTTGAAACTCCTTAGGGCATAATACAAATATGTGTACTTAAAAAACACATGCACAGAGAGCTCGTGTAAATCCTGTTTCTAGCGGTGCCGAAAAATGTCGCTGTGCTTTCCCTCGCTGATGGTCCCTGCCTGGAAGAGAGTACCGCATCGTTCAGGCGGCACCGAGTCAAGAGACTAATTATTGAAGGAGAGGGAGAAGACTTTCTGGGGACAAAGAAAGATGTCTCATTCCATCAACCTAGAGAATACAGAGCTCGAATAGAGAGCATTCAGAGTACATCAGCATCGCACAGCATGAAGATAACAGAACATCCTGGCACAGCCGCCTAGAAGAGTTCAACACTCATTTAAGAAAAACATTTCTTACTTTTCTGACTCTTCCATCAATGTAAGACATTTTGTATAATTGTTATTATAACTGATTTTGGTGAGTAATATGAAACACATCATTTAGGAGGGGCTTGCTTTCAAATTTTATTTCCTTGGTTACAACCAATTTTTTAAATATCACCATGATGATGGAGGGGGGTAAAAATGCTTTATTTAAGGAGGAAACATAGGATGCAACCGACACCCAAGGTAGAGGTTTTCTAAGATGTCAATTATGGAACATTTGGATATGACTTTTGTCTTACACATAATAGAGTTGTAAAAAAAAAAAAAACTCTCAATACTTAATGATCTTTTAAAATGTAAGAGACAACCTCCCTCTATCCCTGCATCCTCCCCCAACCCTGATGGAGTAATAGTAAGAGAGAAATAATAGCAGTAACAATAGTAAGACTAGGGAACAGTTAATGAGTTTTTACAAGTGTGCTAAGTCATCCTGTAATTTTTCTCATTTAGAGTTCTCGACACACCCATTTGCCAGAGGGGAGCCTGCCAACCAGAGAGGTGTTGGCCTCCCTGGGATTCCACAGGTAGCAAACGGTCCAGAGTTGGGTCTCACTGTCCTCAAATCTTCACAGAGGGAGGCCAGCTCTGGGGTCTTTCACTGGACTCAACTATATTAAAATGACTTTGTTAATAAGTTCCACTGTGAGAATGACCTACTTGAGCCTGGTAGACATTGAAGATACTAAATTGCTTTATTATTCTGCTATTGTGAGGAAGAAGCATCTCAGCATAAAGAGAAGGATTGAGTTAGAGGCCAAATGACTTTTGATTTCCATAAATAAACCGTAGATCAAGAATTCTAAAAGAATTTTTAAGATCAAAACTTTATTTTCTGAACTGCAAATCAGAGGACAGGTGACCTGCTGTGAATTAAGGGGTGTACCTAGCGTGGCTAAGTGTATAGATTCTAGAGATGGACCGATTGGCTTTGATCCTGCTTCTCCTTCCTACTAGTCATGTGACCTTGCTGAACCTCAGTTTATTCATCTGTAAAATAGGGATGATAGTAGAAATCACTATTTGCAAAGCCCTCCTAACAGTGTGATGTGTGCTAATTTCTCAATAAATAGCTAACGATTGTTATATTATACCATCTATTCTTAACCAGAGAGGTAGCATATGGAGATGTGTAACCGTCCTCCAAAATCTGGATGCAGTGACTGGTTCATGTATCACTTCAGTGGCAGCCAGGACGGAGTGGCCGGAGGAGCCAGCATCCCTTTGTAGGTCATGGTTGTGTCTCAGGGCTGGAACAAAGGCTCAGACAGTGCTCTAGGTGGGAAAGGTGCAAGATGAGAAGGGTCACTGGGTGTGGGATGGAGCTGTGTGTGTGAAGACAGTGAAGTCAACCCTACCTTTTATTCTGAAACACTTTTTAGAAAATCTGGCCACACTTTCATGTACTTAATCAACCATCACATCTTTGAGCGGTCTTCTCCCACCCCATCCTTAGTTTTTAATGACAGATCGTTGGCAGGAAAAGGATCAAATACACACGTGCCATTGATCATCAAAGGAGCCGATACAGCATCTCGTCAACTTCATGGTCAAGGACTTTCAAAGCAAGAAGGAGTGGGGGAAATTAAAGAAAGATGATGCCTCTGGCTTTTTATGTTGTTTTAAAGACTTCTCAAAAGGCAATGTGCTGTGACCCAGCAACATCTCTGCAGCTCTACGATCTATTTTATCTTTTCAATTTCCTTTAGTCTCTCCTCTAAACTTTACATCATCCGCAGGGCCAGGGAAAAGCAAAATTGATTTCAGGAAGGAAAACTGTGAAAAAACGTTTCTGGGTTAGTCTTGTCTCCCGCTGAGTTCATTTTTATTAAAGGAAGCAGAGAAAACACTAAAACCTGAAAAGCTGAGATGGTCCCTTTTTCTTATATTAACTCTGGGCAGAGAAAAGCAGTTTTTCACTGAATGAAGTGCTCTGCATATATAGACACCTTTAATCCCCTCAACAACACTTTCCCAGAAGGGGTGCTAATATATTAGCCCGATTTTATAAATGGGAGGCTCAAGCAACTTGATTGAGGTCAAATAGTGACTATTTAGTAAAACTGGGATCAAATTCACATCTGTCAGATTCAAGTAACCACAAGAGATAGACAGTTGTAGTCAGTCCTATAACTAGGGCCAGGACTAGGTTAGGCAAGGAAGAGACCAGGGGTGCAAAAGGTAAGGAGGCTCTCACTCCCCAGGCTGTCTGTGAACACGAGGGTGAGTCCCTTCTTAAGCTTTGCACACTAGATACTTGTTCGCCATACCCTAGTCTGCCCTGGCTGTTGTCATTGGTAGTGGTAGGGTAGGCAAATTAGCTGTTAACTTTGAGGACCTGCTATGAGCTACACACTCCACCAGGAGCTTCAGACAAAGGACCACCACCTTCACAAGAGCCCTGTGGGAGGGTACACTTACTTCCGATGCATGCATGATTAGATAGAGACTGTTTTACATACAAGAATCCCACTTACGGAGAAGGTTATATGTTTGGAAAGAAATTTTTTAGCATAAATAAAATGAAAAGGGACAGAGACTGAGCTGGCTGTCTCCCTGCCCAAGGCTGAGGTGTTTGCTGATACTCTTAAGGGTCTTAAGGGAAAGGAAGATATGACCATGCTAGATAGGGGGAAATGAATGGGAAGGTCTTGGAGGCTGGACTGAGGGAATATGGACCAAGAGGGAAGCACACAGAAGGTTAACAGAGGCTGAGGGTGAACCACCTTGTTGTACACTAAGGCTCAAAGTGCTCGATGTGTGTGGGAGGAGGGGGGCATTTTATGGGACCCAGGGAAAGTGCTGAGCTTGATGCCGGGGTGGTCCTGGTTGAAACAAAGACCCTGCCCACAGTCACGAGGATGACCACTAGATCATAAACCCCAGGAAATAGCAGATATTGAAGGAAGAGTTTCAGACTTTTGTAGACCACAAGATTGACGAGGGGGTCTGAGTCAATATAGCTCCTCCAGGGAAAAGGGGGACCTCAGCTGACATCAGTAGTATGTACAAATGGAGATAATGAGGTTTAGTTGGCTGTTCCATGTCTGGTAAGAGACAGAGGGGATGCAACCTCTGATGTAGCTAGTTTCAGAGCTGCATAAACATCTCCTCACCTGTGCTGGGAGAAGGCAAGGTGGGAAGGTGGGCCCCAAACCATGAGGGAGACACCTAGGCTTTTGGAAAGTAAGCCAGCTTGATAAATTGGTCCCATACACACCCGTGTGTGGGCTGCCGTGCTCGTATTAGCTGTCCCGGGACAGTTTCGTGGCACCCATTTTTTCGGTGAAGGCAGCTTGTTTTCCAAAGCTGTGCATCCCAGCCTGGTGGAAACTTTGAACAAGAGGCTTGAGGGGTATCCTTGCCTGTCCCTCTCATTTTACAGACTGGGAAACTGAGACCCAGAGGAGAAAGCCTGTGACCAGGCAAGGGGCCGGAAATGCCAAAAGGATTCTATGGGAGCCCAACAGAGAGCAGAAAAAGCCTGACAAGGGAAGAAGTCTGCTCAATTTTGTTCACATAATCTTCCCCGGAACAGGGATTTTAAGACCTGATTCTGGGCCCCTGAGGTCTCTCCTTTTACTGGATGCTGTGAGCTCACTGCCCACTCCCCTTCCCAGCTCCTGTTACTGTTGGCAGATACATTCACAGCTGCCTCTTCTCCCCAAAATTGCCCTGCAGAAGCTGAAGTCTAGGGGGGTCATCCAGGCTCCTGGGCCTGCCACTGGGGGAGATGTTGTGAGTTGGGGGAACTCTCCAAAGCCCACCACTGTGGCAAGGACCTGCTGGCTTTGAGAAGTCACCATGTACAACGTGGTGGCTCTTACGATTTAGTGCATGTAGAAGTCAGCTGAGATGCTGAACAAATAGGCCTGGGTTGGGGCCCCAGAATCTGCGTTTTAAAGATTCCCAGGAATTCCAACTCAGGTGGTTCATAGACCACACTGCGAGGGACACTGGTACGGTGAGAGTCACATGGGCTGGGAAGCCAGACAAAGCGCAGTTTAAATCCTGGCTCCGGGAAGAGGGGGTTTCACCCATCTGTGCTTGAGCTCTTTTCATCCGTCAGATGGGAAGTGCTTTGGGGAGTACGGGTTTAAAGAGAATTTCTAAAAAGCGTCTGGCTCAGTGCCAGGCACACAGTAGGAGCAGCGTTCACCGTCTCTCTCTCTGTCCCTATTTCCGAGGCCACTTTCCTGCTTCTCCCCTAAGTAAGTGCTGTCCTTGTTGTCACATGCCCACCTGTGACAAGCTGCCAGCAGCTGCCTGTCTCTTCATCACAAAGAATTAATGCCATTGTATTCTCAGGCCGAGGCAGGAAAAGAATGTCCCCTTGCAGCCATTAATAAGCAGCACGTTTCTAACAATGGCTTAGGATCCCTTTGTTCAATTGCAACGTGTCTAACTCTGCTGCGTTGGTGGAAATGGCCTTGCTTATTACGGTAATTCTGCGGCTCTGAATGTTCTCAGCTGGAACGTGGTGCCTTTTAATTCCAAGACCTAATAAGAGACACATAGATTTTATACACATATGTGTACACACACAGATACACACACTGACACCCACAGACACCTCCCACACATAAGGAGAGATTCTTCATTTATCAACTGTAACATTCCACATGTTTGAATTTATCAGATAATAACAACTTGTCTCAATAGGTGCTAATCTGAAACAAAAAGTTTTTTGAAAGTGTACATAATTTCCTGATCATTTTGTATTCGAGTAGGATTTGAAATGACTTGGAAAAATACAAATGCCTGAAAGTCGCAAATAAAGTGATCAAATCAGGACAAAGGGAAAATATTAATAAAGACATAAAATTAAGTCAGGGGTAAGATGAGCAGATAAAACACATACAAAAGGTCCTGTGTAGGTTTATAGGAGACCTGTATCTGCCAATGCAATGAGGGGAATACAGTTCATTATAGGGTTTGTGGTGCCCAGAAGGTCAATTTCTCAAGAGAAACACAGTTCTGTTTCCCCCTGGATGTATTTCTCCCATGGGTCCTCATAAAGGGGAATCTCTTAAGTGAAAATAGTTTTAAAACACCCCTATGAGATACACAACTGAGATTTTTCTTATTGCAATATCTCTCAATGCAAGACAGGGAAATGTCAACACACTGCCCAGTAAAAGCAGTTCCATGAGGAGACAGAGCAATAGACTTGATTTACAGTGTTCTTGGGTTATGACCTGTTCCTACGGGAAAGAGTAGGAAGCCTGACTTGCTTCTCTGCCATGCCCAAGACACTTATATTCTTAACACTAATAGCCCTTCTTACCTCCAAGATAAAATTTGGCCTCAGAATCCTTCTCAACACAGATTTCCAGGTAGCCACTGTCAACCCACCAAAGTGGGCATATGGGATAAAACTGACTTGCCACTGCTGATCTAGAGCAATAGATATTTGTGTTAACTTCTCATGAACTCGCTATACGTATGCATATGTGTGTGGATTAAAATGTACCTTTTTTTTTTTTTTTGAGACAGAGTCTCGCTTTGTTGCCCGGGCTACAGTAAGTGCCATGGCGTCAGCCTAGCTCACAGCAACCTCAAACTCCTGGGCTCAAGCAATCCTTTTGCCTCAGCCTCCTGAGTACCTGGGACTACAGGCATGCGTCACCATGCCCGGCTAATTTTTTCTATATATATATTTTTTAGTTGTCCAGATCATTTCTTTTTATTTTTTAGTAGAGACGGGGTCTCGCTCTTGCTCAGGCTGGTCCCGAACTCCTGACCTTTGAGCGATCCACCCATCTCGGCCTCCCAGAGTGCTAGGATTACAGGCATGAGCCACCGCGCCCGGCCAAAATGTGCCTTTTTAATTGCAACAATCTGAAGTTGAACAGAGATCTTCGAGACTGAATTAGGATGAATTTAATTATCTCTGTTAAATTTGCACTGGGACCTGAGTCGCTGTAGCCATTTTTATTTTCCAATATTGAAGGTAACATGGTTAAAGGCAATCCTTTAATAAAAGGTAATATCATTGACATTATGAAGTGCAGATAAACCTTTCCACACAATGGCTACCTCTTAGAGCTCAGCATGGCTTAACTTTTCCTTTTTCATCTCTTCCAATTGTCTTCCCTTCTGGCCCTACCTCCTTGTCTCTCATCTTACTGTTAACTGGGAAAATGAGCTTACATTTCCGCTAACCCCTTCCCCTTTTTCCTTCTCATCATGCTTCTAAATTGGTCCTCAATTAATGAAGCAAGGCTTTCATGGTGACTCCGAGACTCTAAGTTATATTTCAGTGGCTCCATTAGGCCAAGAAGACAAATTACTCAACAATATCTCTTATCTTAATCCTTCAAGTGCTGGTGGATGAATAATAAACTTTGATTCACTGAAGTAATACACAGAGACAGTTATTTATCAAAGCAGTGTCTGTTAGAACTCCTGCCCGGCAAGGCTGCTACTGTGAAAATGACTCATGTCCCCACGAATGCAATCACCGCTAATCAGAGGGCACTCTTTGTGCAGAACGCCAACAACAAAATGGGGAAATGACAGAGGTCGCTTTGAAGATGTGCCAGCCTTTAAAAAAAAAAAAGAGCAAAAATTTAGTACAGCATAAGAAGCATCCCTTTAGGAGAAGATTAAAAAAAATCACAAACTCCACCATAGATTCTTTTGAAAACCTTATTCTTTCTGTTGACATTTTTACATGTCATAAAAATCACAAATTATCAATTTACAAAACACCCTCATCTATACTTTTTATGCTCAGATCAACCCAATGGGGAGAGTAGTAATATTCCCATTTTACAGAAGAGGAAAAGATAAGAGTCTTTCTGAGCTTCATGGCCATACAGCTACTAAGTGGCAAAGGTAGGACTTGAACTCTGATCTTCTGAACCCAAGCCCCTTGCACTGTACCATGTTGTAGGGATCCTACCACAGGGACAGGTCTTAGGGAGTCAGCATTTCCAAAGACACTTCTTTGCTCAAGACCGTACAGTGGATGCCTATTGTGGAACGCACTAAACCCAAACTGACTTGCGGGTACAGCGGATGCTGTCATTGCCCTGTCCTTGGCCTCGTTCCTATGGACCCCACAGCACAGCCAGCCCATTTCTCTGAAGGCTTTTCTTTTGCTGACACTGCTGCACAGCAGACCAGTAGTGCCAGGGAATCAATGTTCCAACCAATGACTGCTGCGAGTTGATGCTTCCGTCTGCCGTTCCCTCGTTCCTCAGACGGGTTACTCTGAGCGGAGTGTTCCCTACACCCTCTCTCAGTGCCCCGGTAGGATTCACCCCCACTTACCCACAGGAGTAGCTGGCTTGGTAATGCACTTCGTAGAGGCTGCTTTCCTGTCCTCATCTAACGTCCCCACCTCTCCCACCAGTACTTCCTAGGGACCCAAAGAACCCCTGTCTCAGGGTCTTTTTCTGGCATACGATGCCCTCTGTCTGGCTCCATCTTCTTTTCGGCCTCACTCGCTATTAGTTTGCCATTTGTTTATGCACTCCCATAGGCTCGGTCTTGCAATGTACATAGTAATGGAACACCAACACGTTCTCCTGCCTCTGGGCCTTTGCTTGTGCGGATTTTACCCACGCTCGTCGCTAATTATGTTTTATGCCTCCTTCAAGGTTTCGCTCAAATCCAGCTCCTCTGGGAGGCCTTCCCTTAGAACTCTCACATGGGCCCGCTCACCAGGCCTTTGGTGACATTTCCTCACATCAGACAATGTCACGTATTGCCTTGTCCCTTAACTCTTCTTTTGTCTGTGCCATTTGTTTCCCCCCAAGTGGAAGCTTCTGTGTATCGGAATTTTGCTCACAGCTGGTGGTGGGCTAGTAAATGCTTAATAACTGACTCTGAAAACAAAACCCATATGTACACACAGATAAATTTATGATAAATTTTACTAACATAGACAATGTATCGTATACAATTTACAAATGATAATAACAGCCTACAGCCATACTACCCTAAAGGTACCTGTTCTTGTCTGATCTCAGAAGCTAAGCAGAGTCGGGCCTGGTTAGTACTTGGATGGGAAACAAATGATAATAAGATATAGTATGCTCTTTATTGTGAAGTCCACATAGCCAGTTTGTTTCCAGAGAATCCCCTTGTTGATTTTTGCCCAATTCTTTTATCTGTAGCCAGTCTGCAGACACAATTCAATAACAATTTGACAAATTGAGTTACATCCCCATCCAATTACTCTTTACCCAATACATTTGGTATTATTAAATCTGATGGTATTTGATATCGGATCTATGGTAAAACTATTTCTCATCCTCATACAAGTTTTATTCTATAAACTACAACCTCTGTGAGCTTCAGTACTAGACATGACACGTTTTCAAGTTTAATTTGCATTATTCACGCATTCTCCATTACTTTCTTAAGTCTAGACATTCAACAAAATGATAAATCAAGCCCTGAGTGTAGTGTTTGCTAATTATTGTGGTGTAAATATTCCCACCATGGCTGATTTTCAAGCTACCAAAGTGATGTCCCTGACTGTGGAGTTGGGATACAATACACAGCGGCACACTGTGGTGTAATACTTCCATCATACAGATCCAATAAATGCAAACAACCTCAAGACCATAGACCGTGAAATGTAGTAAAATAATTAAAAAGTGATAAGTTTTAAATATTTATCACTTTTGTTTTCAGTAAATATTTTAAACTACAAATTTATATCATTTAATATCTAACATAACAGTTTTGTTGAATGGCTCACAAAATTCCTAAATATTTAACAATTGGCTCTTGTGAGCTGGTAGGAGCCGACGCCAGGGCACCACTGCATCTAATTTGTAATTCAGATTGTCTAACATGGTTCTGGGCTGCGGTCAAAGCTCTCGTAATACTTGCTGTGTGAGTGAGTGGCTTTAGTTTTCCAAAAGGCAGATGACCAAAGAGCTTGAGAAAATAAAGCAGCCTTTAGAGTCTCTCGGCAAATGCTGTTGCTGGGCAGCAGCCTCTCTGCAGAGGGAGCCCTCAGCGAGGTTCAATCCTTAGAACTTTACATACGTTAACCTCATTACCTACCTTGCTGCTGTCTCACAGAGGTGAATCGACCCCACTTTACCTGGATGAAACTGACGCTGAAAACAACTAAAAAGATAACTCACTTAAGCCAGGAAGTGGTGGAGACAGGATTTTAACTCAGGCTTGACTCTTTCTAGACAGTTCATGGTCAAAAAGCAGGCACTCTGCAAATGCTTATTGAATGTCTGTCTTTCCACTCGGTTACACTGTCCTGGAGGGATTAAAATAAAGAGATGTGGTGGACCCACTCCTTATACTGTGGGGTCCAGGGTGAGGGACACATGACATCTGGAGGCCCCTGTGTCCATGTGCCACATGTCTAAATATCAATAGACCTAAATCAACCTAACTGTGAGTTTGTTGTAAATGAGTTATTTTTATCCACCTCCCTTGACAAATATACCACCACCAAGTCCAGGAGGACCAGGATCCCATTTAGAATTCTCATACTCCTAGATTCCAGGCCAGAGGTGCGGAGCTGAGGACAGCCGATCCCCAACCCCCGGGGAGCCCCTTTCCTCCCACCCCAGCTCTCCCCGTCACTGCGGGGTGTCTGTATACCCTCATGTGGACCCCCACCCACTCATCTGAGCTCCTTCCACAGCTTCCCCACAAACAGCCATTCCTCGGGCTTTGGGAGGTACACAGTCAAGTGTCACGTCTGACCCGCAGGAAGAGGGACTAAGAAAGAAGCTTGTGAAGACCCCACAAGTGGGCTCAGGTCCACTGGGTGAGGGGAGCCCGAAGTCCTGGGTATGCAAAGAAAGAATGATAGATGGGCATAGCCCCTAGGCCTTGGAGACTGGGAAGGGTGAGGCTGGAGGAGGGTCAGTGTGGGGCCCTCTGAAGCCAGGGTCTTGGGCAGGGGCCCCCTTTTTTATGGATTTAAGGGAAGCACTGAATCCTCAGCACTGCTCAGGGCATCCAAACAAAGGATGGGAGCGTCTCATCTCCTCTGGGAAAACGATCAGGTAATTGAAACTCCTAATCATTTCTTTTTTTGTTGCTTCCTCATCATAACTAACGACCTTACCCAGATCACTTCACTCTCTCTCTGAGCCTCAGTTTCCTCACCTGTAAAATGGGAGCAATAATAGTTTCTTCCTTACGGGATTGCCATGAGTCTAGATGAGCTAATGCAAGTAACGTGTTCAGCACAAGTGCCTGACTCTGGGCAAACATCAAACTTTGGCCACGACTGTCACTTTGTCATCTGTCCAGGGCTCTGCAGGCAGCTGCTCACTTAGAGTTTATTAAATGACTAACCAGAGCATGGCACTTTCCTGGCAGCGCCTCCCCAAACAAGCTAACGGTTTAGTAATCAGAGACGAGACGGCTGGAGGATTGGAAGAGTGCAAACACCAGCATGTGTTTATCGTTTGTGCTGTTTGGAGCTTCTGTTCCATAACGCGGCTCCCACAGATGCCTTTGGAAGTGAGTACAAGCACAGGGAAAGAGCCCCAGGAAGCCTCTTTGTGTCAGGACAGTGACAAATCAAGGAAGAAACCAGCCCTGGGAGGTTTGACTGCAAGATGATGGAAAGGCAGTGCCCCGCCCGTCCCACCCCCCTGAGCTGGTGACAAAGGCTGACGTTTACCGTGTGCCAGGGCGCGCCCTCAGAGCTCATCACACTCTGTCTCGTGCCGCTTTCCCAGCAACCCTGGAGAGGGGGCACTGCTATCACCCCCATTTCACAGATGACGAAAGCCAAGCTCAGGAAAGAAGTCACTTTCCCGAGGATGAGGACTCACAGCTGTAACTGGAGAAAGGAAGACTTGAACCTATTCTGGAGCCTGCCCTTTGAACCCTGATACCAAACTTTGTCTCTTCTGCCCTTTATAATTCACAGAACACTTTTTTCCTCTTGATCATATCTGACTCACAATTTTTTTTTTTTTTTTTTTTTTGAGACAAGGTCTCACTGTCTTGCCTGGGTTAGAGTGCCGTGGCGTCAGCCTAGCTCACAGCAACCTCAAACTCCTGGGCTCAAGTGATCCTCCTGCCTCAGCCTCCCGAGTAGCTGGGACTACAGGCATGCGCCATCATGCCCGGCTAATGTTTTCTATATATTTGCAGTTGTCCAATTAATTTCTTTCTATTTTTAGTAGAGACGGGGTCTTGCTCTTGCTCAGGCTGGTCTCGAACTCCTGAGCTCAAACAATCTGCCTGCCTCGGCCTCCCAAAGTGCTAGGATTACAGGTGTGAGCCACCGAGCCCGGCCGACTCACAATTTTTTATGTGTGCAATTGTATCCCTCTTTCCCTCCCCAAATTCATATGTTGAAATCCTAATGCCCAGGACCTCAGACTGTGACCTTATTTGGAAATAGGGTCTTTGCAGATGTAATTAGTTAAGATGAGGACCCATTGGAGCAGGGCAGTGTCTAATCCAGACACCTTGATCTTCACACTTCTGGCCTCCAGAACTGGGAAATGATAAATTTCTGCTGTTTAAGCTGCTCATCTTGCGGTGCTTTGTTAGAACAGCCCTAGCAAACTCATACACGACTGTTCCGGGGCAGGTGAAGAAAATAGAAAAATAAAGCGCCACAGGCCAAACAGCTAGGAAGTGGGAGGTAAAGAAACCCAACCTGTGGGTTCAAGTGCTTGTCTCATCCAATTAGAGCCGCTCCTGCACATCAGAGACACCTCGTGCTGGCAGAGTGCTTTACAGTTTACAAGAGGTCAACACATATGGACTCAGCTGATTGCACAATAATCATAAAATCCTGTGCGATAGCAGGGAACGTGGTCGTATCCCCATTTCTGATGCGGAAGCTGATGTTCAGAGAGGAGGAGGGATTGCAGAGGGTGGGAGTCCAGGCAAGACCCACAGCATGTTTACCTGTCAGGACATGACCTGTATTCACGCATTCTCTGATTGCAATACACGTTCTGATATTCAAATGGATCTCGGTCTGCAGCACACGGACCCCTTTTACCTAGTCTAGTGAATAGCTCAGAATCTGGGATTAACGTATCAGTACAGATACCTCGGAAGATTCTTGAAAAGGGTCCTCTGTTGCCTTCTTGCTTATAAGATATGGAAAGGAATTTCTCCATCAACTTCAAAGGCAAATATTTAATCACATCTGTGAGGTCCCTTTTGCCATATAAGGTAACATATTCAAAGACTCCAGGGATTAGGACGTGGGCATCTTTAGGGGGTCATTATTCAGCCTCCCATCGACAGAGAGGCTGAACCAGGGCTGTGCCTCAGTTTGTTTGATCTGTTGTGTAGCTCAGAGCAGGGTGCATGGAGGCGAGACGGTGCTGACATGTTTGAGCTGCAGAAAACATGTGTGACTGGGGCATGCTGGGAATACATGTGTGGAAATTGGGTGTGTGTGTGTCTGTGGATGGGGTGATTACGTTGAATTGAAAAATCTAAGATTCCACTTGAGGGAAAGGGGGAAAAAATGGAAGGTGGGGACATAAAGCAAATATAAGAGTCATTTTTGGAGCCTCAGTGTCCTCATCTGAAAACTGGGAGAATAGATCAGGTGGAATGGTTTTCCAAGGTTACGCAGCTAGGGAAGACTTCACAGGCTGGGCCTCTTCGCCAGCTCCCAAGTGCCCCCTTATCCCAACTTTAAACAGCCCTTCAATCTCTCCCTTTCTCATTGTATGATGTACAGTACACAGGAGGGATGTCTGAAAAGTATCCAGCCATGTAACTGTTCTCATTATATTAACGAGGGCTGGATACTTTCTGGACAGCCCTGCACACACACACACACACACACACACACACACACACACACACAGCAGTATACCTATCTGTCTCAGCACATATATCATATCTGTATATTGGCTTTAGATATAATTCATATACCATATAATTCAACACTTTAAAGTGTCCAATTCAATGGTTTTTAGTATATTCGGA
>CAUYSK010018900.1:0-39766 GCA_963575035.1 Avahi laniger
GGGCATGGTGGCGCATGCCTGTAGTCCCAGCTACTTGGGAGGCTGAGGCAGGAGGATCGCTTGAGCCCAGGAGTTTGAGGTTGCTGTGAGCTAGGATGATGCCACGGCACTCTAGCCCGGGCAACACAGTGAGACTCTGTCTCAAAAAAAAAAAAAAAAAAAAAGGACACAGGAACCAGCTGGAGGGGCTCCTACTGGCCACATCTGGGACAATTTGAGCATGAAATATGTAATGATATTAGCCGGGCATGGTGGTGCGTGCCCAGCTACCCAGGAGGCTGAGGCAGGAGGATTGCTTGAGGTTGCTGTGAGCTAGGCTGACGCCACGGCACTCTAGCCCGGGCAACAGAGTGAGACTCTGTCTCAAAAAAAAAAAACCAAATATGTAATGATAGTAATGGATTATAAACCATTAAATAAAATAAGAATTCATGAATCCAGACAGATAAGTAAATAAATAAATAGGAGAAAGGTCTCCCTTATGGTTAAATGCCCACTAACTATGGAAGGAACAACAAAGTTAGAAAATTATCAGTGTGTGACCAAACTAGTGAATAAAAGTTTCATGAGGAACAGGAGATTTATATAATCTCAAAGTAATCTCCCCCCAAATTTCTTATCAATACAAAGGGAAAATAGTAACTTTACATTGAAGAAATGTATCGGAGACCTTAACCCTAACCAAGTGATTAAAGTTATCATCACAGCGATGGACCAAACTGATACCCTGTGACTCCTTATATGATGCACTGAGAATATATCATTTCTGTAATATTCCTGCTAAAAATGCATAGGCTGAATCTAATCACGAGAAAATGCAGGCAACACCAATTGAGCAATGTTCTGCAAAATAACTGGTCAAGGTCAAGAACTTCAGGCAAAAGATCCTGTCTTCTGACAGGCCAGACTAAATACATTGAATTAGTTAGGTTAAGACGAAGCCACTGTAACAAAGAAACCTCCAATGGCTTTAGTAAGTTAAAAGTTTCTCTCTCCCATAATAGTCTGGCCCCTCTTGGCTGACAGTAGTCTACCATGTCCCTCCATCTCCCTCCAGGCACTGTGATCACCTTCACCATCTAGTTGAATTGTTGTCACCACCTGCAGGAAGAGAGGAAGCAGAAGTTGCACACATCACTTTTACTCATATTCCACTGGCAAGAACTTAGTGAACTATGAGGACACTGGGAAATTTGTACAGCAAAATTCTATGGGTATGGTCAAAGGGGAGAATGGATTTTAGGGTACAACTGTGTCCACCACATGCACGACCCACTCTTTAGATTCTTAGGCTCCCTCAGCCCAAGAAAGTCTCTCCACTTTGGCCCTAGAATGTCACCCCCATGTGGATCCCCATCCAGGGTCCTGGTGGCCACTCACCTCCATCTTCTGTGAGATATTCACTTCCTTCCAACTTACAAAGATCCCTGGCTCCCCTTAGGATGATGAACAGGCTTCTCCAGGCTTTCAGCCCAAGACATGGAATAGGAATGTTTCTCATGCTTCAAATGCCAATATAAAATTTACTTTGATGATAGATTTATCATTTTTGCAGAATTTCTTTTTCCCCTTGGGCTGACTGAAATTTTGCATGTTTGAGCCAAACAATTCAACTTTGAGGTCTGTGGTTATAAGAAAAATATGTTTGCAACAGATGAAGATCACCTGCGATTCTGTGGCTTCTCATAGGATCACCTACCTATTTTAGTTTCAGTTACTGTAGCTCATACAATCTGTCAATTGTTTAAAGTGCTATGAAAAATGTAATTTTCTTTCTTTCTTTTTTGTTTTTTTACAGACAGAGTCTCATTGTGTTGCCCAGGCTGGAGTGCACTGGTGTGATTATAGCTCACTACAACTTCAAACTCCTGGGCTCAAGCAATCCTGTCTCAGCCTCCTGAGTAGCTAGGACTGCAGGTGTGTACCACCATGCCTGGCTAATTTTTCTTATTTATTTATTTTTTTGTAGAGATAGAGTCTTGCTATGTTGTCCAGGCTGGTCTCGAACTCCTAGCCTTGAGCAATCTCCCACCTTGGCCTCCCAAAGTTCTGGTATTATAGGCATGAGCCACCACATCTGGCTGAAAAAATGTAATTTTTAAAATGAAATATTGAACAATCTGGAACTAATATCTAGATCAGGACTGCCCAACAGAAATATAATGTAAGCCATATATACAATTTTCTAGTAGCTAAGTCAAAAAAAGATCAAAAGAAATGGGTGAAATAAATTTTAATAATATATTTTAACACAGTATATCTAAAATATTGTCACTTTAACATTCAATGAATATAAAAATTACTAATGAGATATTTTACATTCTTTTTTTTCATGCCAAGTGTTCCATATGCAGTATGTATTTTATACTTACAGCACATCATTTCTACCAGCCACATTTTGAATATGATAGCAACATGTGGCTAGCGTCTGCTGTGCTGGCCAGTGTAGTTCTAGGTGATCTCAATGTGGAAGGTGTGTGAGGGAGGAGGGAAGTGAAAGCAGGTTGAGGTTCTTGCTTTGTTTAAACTTAGATATAACTACTAAGTGGAATTTTCAATAAATACAGTAAATAGTATTTAGGACAAATGGTTTACCATATGGAAAAAATAAAACTGTGTCATGTGCCATACGTAAACATAAATTCCAGATGGATGAAGGAGCTAATTTTTTTTAAAGAGAAAAATGCAAAATACAAAAAATTACTAATTTTATAGTTCTTCTTAAGCAAAACATAGAATGTAGAAATCATAAAGGAAAAGATTGTTGGATTTATCCAAAATAGAAATCCAAAATTTAAATTAAACAAAGAACATCATAAGTGAAGTTAAATGGCAAGAGATACAGTAAAAAGAAAACACCTACAAATCAATAGGGAGACAACAATCCAACTAAAAAATAAGCAGAAAATTTGGACAGATATTTTAAAAAGTAAATTGAGGCTGGATGTGGTGGTTCATGCCTGAAGTCCCAGCACTTTGGGAGACTGAGGCAGGAGGATCACTTGAGGCCAGAAGTTTGAGGCCAGCCTGGAAAACATACAGAGACCCTGTCTCTACAAAAAAATAAGATAAATTAGCCAAGCCTGGTGGTGTACACCTGTAGTCCCAGTTACTGGGGAGGCTGAGGCAAGAGGATTGCTTGAGCCTGGGAGTTCCAGGCTGCAGTGAGTTATGATCATGCCATTGCACTCCAGCCAGATCTGTCTCTTAAAAAAAACAAAAAATTAAATTGAATAGGCAAAAATATATAAGAGGGCAACGTAGATTAAACACCAATGAGCAACTTTTCTTTCCCTAGACTGTCAGAAGCAAAATGCAAAGCACTGATATATTACCATGTCTCTCTCATTTATACCACTGGTGGAAATGTATATTGGTAAAGTCTTTTGGAAGACAATTCAACAGAATCTATCAAAATTAAATCATGACTCCATTTGACTCAGAGATTACATATTAAAGAATCCATCCTTTTACATATCTACATATGTACACAAAGATGTATGTACAAGGTGGAGGTCTATTACCAGAACTGGTAAAATCCATGAGTCCATCCCAACAAAAGAATGCCATGGAGGTGCCTGTATAACCTGTCACATGAGCATGCTCCAAGATCTCAACTTATTTTGATCAGTCAAAAAATAAATTGTGTAGACCATTACTTTTTGCATGATTTCATTTCTGTAAGAATGGAAAAAATCACATACACATAGTTGTGTGTGTGTTTAAATACATATATGTGTAAGTAAATGCCCAGAGAAAGGGCCATAAGAACATACACCAAATTGCGCGGTGCAGGAAGACAGATGAGTGCGTGCGTGGAGGGGATTGTTTCTATTTTACTTCATATACTTTCATGCCACTTGACTCTTTTACAATGCAAACGGGTTAGTATAGTACTTGTGGAAAGAGGAGGTTTACAGACAGTAGCATTTCCAACCGATCTTGCAATGGAAGGGGTCGATTTCAGAATTTAGAGCCACCCCTTCCGACCCCTCCCCCAGCTAAGTGGGCATAGTCAGGTCCAGGCTGGGGAGTTGTCCCCTGGGCACCTATCCTTGTGGGCACCAGCCAGTAGATACTTGCAGCAGGCACCAGAGTCCACATATGAAATACCTGATATCTCCGTGTGGCCTTGTCCCCACAGCCATGGCATCTCAAGCCCAAGGCTGTCCTTTTTTAGGAACAGTGAAACAAGTCCTGCTCATGGTATTTTCCCAGCCTTCTGAAATATGTTTCCTGAAGGAGGAGAATAAGGTCAACCACCATGACAAACAAAACCAGGAGCGGGGCCAGTGTGTGGAGTGTGATGATGACTGTGGCCTTCATTTCCCCCGGGGCAAGGAAACCTCAGGAGGCTGAGGTCAGGGCTTCCCAATATTTCCAAGCTGAGGCTTACTGGGAAAATTCAAAAATTGCCACCCACACCTTGGCAGGAGAGGGAAAGGAAACCTCCTCTTCAAGGATGAGTTGGGAATTGTGGGAAGACCTTTGTGTGGGACCAAGTGACCCACAGAGACAGGAGAGACTGGGAATCTGTTCTTTCTCTGAGGGTTTAATGAGTAAAGTGTTGGGAAGTTTGCAATTTTAACCTTATTCAGAAGTAAACATTCGAGTATAGATTTGAAGGAGGTAAGAGAGGAAGCCATGTAGATGTCAGAAGAAAGAACATTCTAGGCATAGAGAACAGCAGTGCAAAGGCCCTGATGTAGAATTGTATCTGGTATGTTGGAAGAACAGCAAGGAAGCCATTGTGGCTGCAGCCATGGGGGAGAGTACTGGGGAGAGTAGAAGGAGATAAAGTCAGAGGAGGGGAGAAAGATGAAGAGTGAGAACTGCCTTGACACCTCCTAAGAACTTTGCCTTTTATTCCAGATGAATTGGGGAGCCACTGGTGGTCTGAAAGTCAGAGAGTGACCCAGTCAGGTTGATGTTTAACAGGATGGCTCTGGCTGCTGTGTTGGGAACAGATGGAAGGAGTAAGGGAGAAAGGAGGCAACTATGACAGACCAAAGGAGAGACAGTAGAGCTGAGATCTTCTTAACTGAGCGGCCAGACTCAGAATCACCTGGAGGGCTTGGGAAGGCACAGATTGCCAGTCCTCACCCCTGGAGTTGCCATCTCTGTTGACCTGGAGTGGAGCCCAGGAATTTGCATTTCTACTAGTTCCCAGGTGATAATGATAATGCTGGTCCCGGAATCACATTTTGAGAACCATTAAACTTGTTCACAGCATTGATGAAAACGTGACTAAACATTTGTTTATCAAAGTCCTCAAGGAAGCACTCTGTTCATCCCTGTGTTCCCAATGCCTAGCATGACGCATGGCACCTATGTTTATTGGGCTCAGGCTCTAGGCCAGGCATGGTGCTATTGAATGAAGTTCTTAAAGATTCCTCCTTTGAACTGTTTGGAGGTAACTGATGATGAAACTTACATAGGAAGTGGTCATTAAAGGGAAAGGATTTCTTATAATAACAATAACAATAGATGTGACACATACCAACTGTCTGCCTGGGTGTTTTACTGATATCTTCTCCAATTAAATCCTGTAAAAGCCCTGGGAGTCAGGCATTCTCACCCCAGTTATATGAGTGAGGAAACTAAGGCTTGAAGACTTTCAGTTTCCCAAGATCACAGGATTAATAAGTACCAGAATCCAGCCAGGCCTGACTGACAGCCCTGTGCTGTTTACATCACAGACTGCCTCAAGAAGTCACTGACAAGAGGGGACCTAGAAGTACTAAAGAAGCTCTATAAGATAGGAGCTTCCTTATTCGGGGACTGCGAGCCTTTTTTAAAAAATGCAGGGAATATGCCATCTTTTAAAAAAAATGCCTCCTGTCTGAATTGAGATCCCTGTTCAGGCAGCATGTTTCCAGCCCCAAGCCCATCCTGGCAGAGTCTTGGACCCCTACTAGGTAGCAGTGGCTACCCCCAAAGAGGGGGGTTTTTATCTTGTTTGATGGAATACTTTTCCTTAGCTCTTACCCTCTTCCCAGCCTCTTCCCGTAGGATGATGGGTGTAATATTCTGTGCTGGGGGACTGAAGCTTGACAAATAGAGGGTAGCTTATCTCTAAACCAAATTCATCTCTCTTGCTGAAGAAGAAGAAAATCAAGTTCAGGACTTCCCTCCTCATCAGTCTCTTTTTTTCCCTTCCCTTTCCAGAAGATAAAAATAGCCACCTCCTGGGGCCTCACTGCAGCTGGAGCAACTGTGCCCTGAAGCTGGGCCTAGCCCAGAGCAGCTGCTTCCCCAGGTGCGGGGCCTCGTGGGAAGCTTGGGGTCAGGACCAGGACCTGTCCGCTGGGACAAGGTGATCCCAAGCTAAGGAGGGACACTTGGGAGTCTCTATCCAGAGAGGGGGGCGGTTCCTGGAACAAGTTTGACCGTGATGGTGGGCGGCTCACAAAAATACACCATGGGCTCTTCTGCCCATAAAATAGGTGTATCTGTGGTTCTTAACCTCTTGGGGATGGGGGACAGGGACTCCTTACAACAAATGATAAAACGTAAGGTACATACCACTTCACATACAACAATGTACACAGATGCAAATGCACACTGAGAGACACACACTTTTGCACACAATTTCATATTACTGGGGGAGTATCAAAGCCTGGCATGGATCACAGATTAACAACCCCAGACACGGGCATATTATAGTGGTGTGGATTATAAAAAATAAAAATAGTAACGGGTAAAAATAAGGTTACTAAAGTTTGCTAAGCTCTTTCCAGAAAACAAATGTATATAATACAAATCCATGAAAATAGATATGGAAATGTTAAAGTTGATCTCCGATGGTGGGATAAAGGGCGATTTCTACTTATCTGAATTTTCTCACTAAACAAAAAACATGTTTTTCTTCTGCAACCAGAGCAGCAACATCCAGGCATTTCCGTGGACCTGGAGCGCCTATTTGGCCGCACGCGCGGCCGGGCCTGCCTGCCTGGACGCTCCGTCGGGGAAGGAGGGTTACAGACAATAGACAAGCAAACTAAAGACGCAGTGACAACGTGGGGCGGGGACAGGCTGTTGCAGAGAGGGTGACCGGAGAGCCCTCGGTCCCGACCGAGGTACTTCGCAGTCCAAGCACTAACTCGCCCGGAACGGGCGGTGCGTGCGAGCTCCCGGGGCGGCGGCGGCGCGCACGGGCGCGCCTCCGCGGGCAGCCTTCTTCAGTGAACGATGCCGCCGAAGAGGCGGTGGCGGCGGGGGCGCGCTCTGGCGGTCTGAAGCGGCGACTGGCTGCCACGGGCTGGCGGCGCGATGAGCTGGGCGGCCGCCCCCGGCTCGGGGCTGTGAGGGGCTCGGGGCCGGGGGTGGGCGGCGGCGCGGCGGGCAGCAGTCGCTTCTCCTCGGCGGCGGCGGCGGTGGCCATGCGCGGCGCGGCGCGGCTGGGGCGGCCGAGCCGGGGCCGCCTCCCAGGGGCCCGCGGCCTGAGGGCTCCGCCGCCGCCGCTGCTGCTGCTTCTGCTCGCACTGCTGCCGCTGCTGCCCGCGCCTGGCGCTGCCGCCGCCCCGGCCCTGCGGCCCGCCGAGCTGCCGCCTGCGGCCGCGGGGCCCAGCGTGAGCCTCTACCTGAGCGAGGACGAGGTGCGCCGGCTGATCGGTGAGTGGGGCCGCCTGCGCCGGGGCGGGCGGGTCGGCCGGCGGGGGCTGCTTCCGGCCGCGGGCCACGGACCTCGGGCGAGTCCCCTCCCCGCCCCCAGCGCTCGCCATCCCTTTCCAGCACCCGGGTGCGCCTCGTGGCCCTGGCCTCTGCCTGCCCTGCCGGCCGGGAGGTGTGGTCCCTGCCTGGCCTCCGCCCCGGGTCAGCCTCCGGGCCTCCCGCCTTCGCCCTTGCTGCCCCGCCGCACTGGGGACCCCTCGGCCGCCGCGAGAGACGCAGATCCACCCCCTTCCATCTTTACTGCTTCTTCAAACCTCCTCCCTGTTCCTTAGAGTCAGGCGCCCATGCAGTTTTTCTTCCCTGCCACACAAAGTTTCTTGACCCTTC
Organism: Avahi laniger; assembly: GCA_963575035.1. Classification (NCBI taxonomy): domain Eukaryota; kingdom Metazoa; phylum Chordata; class Mammalia; order Primates; family Indriidae; genus Avahi; species Avahi laniger. The sequence continues at coordinate 8,002 of CAUYSK010018900.1, forward strand.
CTAAGCGTGTTCCTCTAGGATCCTGGATTTTGGATACCTCAACGTTCACGTTTTAGACTAAACTTAAAACCCTTTGGTTGTGGTTTTGACGCCGCAGTGTACAGGCCACGCTACTGTGCTCATACTTTCTGGTTATACTTTTACAGAAAAATGAGGGAGAAGTTATAAGGGTACCAAATGTTCGAGGCAGCCTCCAAATCTTGGGACCCGTAGACATGTTTTAAAATAGTGAATCAATCGTCAGGTAGCAGACCTTTTTTTTAGCTTCAGTACCTTTTTGGGTCTTGCTTTGGATGTGTTGCAGTTTGGACTGATCCTGTACTTGTGGGCCGCTCTCCTACTTTGAATACCTTGAAGGGAAAGGAGAACCTGGCTTTGGTTCAGCTGGTGGTTCTATTTACCTTTTTAGCTTTGTCGTTTGGGGAATTAATTTGAAAAATTGATGGGGTTCTTGTGTTGGGACTTTGTGGATTCTGGAAGTGACCCCTTAGAGGAAAGTCTGACAGGAATGGCCCCAAAAGGGAAGACTTTAGTAGTTGAGGATACTTGGATATTTGTTTTTTTGTGGGTATTATGGCATTCCCTCTATTTTGTCTGAGGTTATGGTGCTTCTGAGTGTTTGAGGGGGAAAATTATTCTGTATTGCATGCTTTATCTGTCAATTTTATCCTATGTTTTAAAAAAGTTATAGGACTTTCTTGAGATCTCTTGAGATGGACTCTGTAGAAATGGAATTACTTTTAGCAGTCTCTTTAGATTGTTACATGTATGGATTTGCAGTCTTTACCCAAAGAATGCTGTGTTTTTGTAATGTGATGCCATTTAATCCTTAGTCTAGCTGAATTAGCTGAACCTGCAGTTTAGCTGAATTAAAACTGTAAATTTGGTTAGTACTTGGAACATAAGACTAAGACTTAGAAAAAGTAATACTTACAAGACAATTTGTATCCCATTAATTTAGAAAATATTAATGTATTATGCATGATTTGTAATGGTTTTGGCTAAAACCACTTATGTAACTTGTGACTTTGTTTACATTTGTTTCTTCTCCTTCCTTCCCAGCCAGGGGTTGAGGTAGGGGACAGAGGACAACTGGGGCTGTCATTGATTGTCTTGCCATATACTTGCTTCTACATGCTTTGTACACATTGTTTCTTCTGATTTTCTTGTGATGCAGTGAGGTAGGTGTTATTCCCATTGTAGAGATGAGGAAAGTGAGGCTTAAAGTAACTTTCTCACGGTCACACAGTTCATAATTTATTTTTTTAAATAAACATAATGTTGACATAGGCTGCAAAATTTTATTGAATGAAATGAAGATGTTATGTATGTAGAAGTTTAATTATGGCATGGTGGAAAAGAAATCATTACTAATACTTGAAATGATGTATTTGTTATCTTATTCAAAGGTAGACTGGGAATTAATTTTCTAGCAATATTTGTGGCAGAGGAAGCTCCTGAGTGATGAGCATCTAGTTTATGCCCCCAAATGAGCTTTTGCAAGGAGGGTAGAAGCATTACCTCAGTGAGCTCTGTTGTCCACCTGTGGGATAAGAGGGACTTCTAACAGTATTTTCTCTAGTGCAAATAGGGTTGACCTGTTGGGGAGGGTCTGTAGACAGCCTGTCCTGCTAGATTCAGGTCCTTTCCTTTTTTTTTTATTATTTCAGAGTATTATGGGGTTAGACCTTTCTTTCTATACCTCCCCATCTTCCTCATATAGTCTTCCTTTAAAGTTATTCCTTGGCTTCCCACAGGGTAGGGAAGAGCAAGTGAGTAGGTCTGAGATGTATACCAGGCATCCTGAGTTCTTAGAATGCAGATTCCCATAGAAACCGTTATGGTGTTTAAAACTACTTGAAATAGTACTTTTGTATAATGCCGTATTTTGGGATTACCATGGGCATGGGAAACTATCATTTTATAGTATTTCTAAGACAGAATTTAGAATTATACTTAAAAAACTTATAAATGAAGTTGATAGTGACAACTTTATAAATTGAACTAATTGCCTTTGACATGAAAATAAGTTGTTTTAATCCAGCTAATATATGTACATAGTTTTTTAAAAGCCCAGTAACACTGAAAGGCTTTTAACAAAAACAGCAGTCTTCTGCCTTTGGCATTTTCTGGCCCTACTTTCCATGGGTAGCTACTATCGCTACTAGTTTTTCTGTTGTTTTTTTTTTTTTAAATCCCTGTGTTTTACTTTCATAATTCTAAATCAGTGTAAAACAAACATTTGACTTCCTAGTATCATAACTGAGCTCACCCTCTTTTCTCCCCTTAAACCCTCCAATACAGTTATATAACATTTTTTGGGTAAAATTAACAGTTAGTATTTGCATTATTATGTACATATATATTGCTAAATAATGACCTTCTATTATGTTTTTTCCTATATGTTTTTATTTCTCCGAGAGCACATAATTGCATTTTAAACTTTTTGATTTGTTTTCTATGGCTGTGTTCTCTCAAATACTCCAAGAAATGTTAAATGCCTTTTGATTTTTTCCTCCCCCCAGGTAACACATCAAATCATCTATCAATTCTACTTGGTGTTCTCTTAGAGGAATCTCACTCTGCAGTATCCCATCCTCTTGCTCCAATCTGGACAGGAGGATTGCTTTTTCTGGGACTTCACATCCCTTCTCTCCTGTCTTGGAATCTCTGTTTCCGGGATCTCCTGGTCTTCCTTTTTCTTGGTTTGCTTCATTTTGCTAATATGTATCCTCAGTAGCTTCCTAAGAAGTGTTCATAGGAGATAAATTGAGGCCTTGCATGTCTGAAAAATGTCTGTCCTGTCCTCATACTTTATAGGTGATTCGGCTGAATTTAAAATATTGGGTAGAAAATAAGTTTTTTCATAATTTCAGTGGATTTTCACAGTATTCTGTCTGAAGGGTTTTTGATGGGAAGTCCAAAGCCATTCTGATTTCTTTTTTATTCTCTGTTGTTTTCAAAGCTTAGGGTCTTTTTCTCTGACATTCTGAAGTTTTTTAAAGCTTTTATGTGGTTGGTTGGTTGGTTAGTTTCTTCCTTTCTTTCTTTTTTGTATTATCTTAAGGGTTCTTTCAATCTACTCTTCTTCAGTTTTCAGAAATAGCTGTTACTTCTTTGATAATTTCCTACCCTTCATTGTTTTTTTATTTTTTCTTTCTGAGATTTCTATTGTTTTGGTTATTGGATCTCCTAGAATTGATCTTCAGATTTTCTTATCTCACCTCTTATTTTTTTGTTTTAGAAGGGCTGGGCAGGGGGAGAATTTCTCAATTTTCTCTTCCAAAGCTTTCATTTTTAAAATTTTAATAATCATATTTTAACATTTTAGAATCTTTCCTCTGTTTCCCTTTCATTGCATCTTATTTTATGGATGTATTATCTTCACTTACCTCTGAGGTGTGCATTTTAATTTTTCCTTTGTTTAATATATTTTTAGTATTATTCTGCTTCCTCCAGTGTACCTGTTCATTTCAGGGTTCTTTTCTTTGTTTATGTCACAAATAACTGGTGATCCTTGGCTGTTTATAATGAAGAGCAAGATGCTGAGAAGTTGATTGGAGGGAAGAGAGACCATGTGTGTGTGATGGTGGTCTAGTGACTTCCCTTGGAGTTTGGGTGGCCTTTTCATTGGGAGTCTGCTCCAAATATCAGCACCCTTGCATCTTCTTTGGGGGGCTAGTCAGTGTCTGCAGAGAACAAACCCTAATCTCCTGCCTGTAGTATGTTTGGTGAACACCAGCTGACAGAGTTTGGGCAATCTGATTTGGAGAGGGATGGAGGCTATAGACTTTGACTTTTCCTGGCTATAGTTCTCCTGCCACTATGATTTAGTTTCTTTAGAAAAAATTTTGGATCTCCTGCTGGACCTGGGGGTTCAATTGCTTTGAACACTCCCTTCAATAGCTCCCATCTTGTCAGGCCTGAGCTTCAGGTCAGCCTTTGGTACCCCCTTGATACTTCCAGGGCTGAACCTCTCAGGGCTCCTACAGGGCAGTGACCACTCCTCTAACTGCTTCCCATCTTGCAAAAATTTGTTGAAATGCGTCTTCTTTCCCTTTCTGTTTAATGTCTTTGTGATTTCTTTTTTTTTTTTTTTTTTTTGAGACAAAGTTTCACTGTGTTGCCCGGGCTAGAGTGCCATGGCGTCATCGTACCTCACAGCAACCTCAAGCTCCTGAGCTCAAGCGATCCTTCTGCTTCAGCCTCCCGAGTAGCTGGGACTGCAGGCATGCGCCACCATGCCCAGCTAATTTTTTCTATATATTTTTAGCTGTCTGATAAATTTCTTTCTATTTTTAGTAGAGACGGGGTCTCGCTCTTGCTCAGGCTGATCTCAAACTCCTGAGCTCAAACAATCCGCCTGCCTCGGCCTCCCAGAGAGCTAGGATTACAGGCGTGAGCCACCCCGCCCGGCCTCTTTGTGATTTCTTTGCTATCATTTTAGAGGAGTTTTGGAAGGAAATGGGGATAAAGGCCTGTGGTGATTCCACAGTGTGTAAATGACAGTTGGGGTTGGGCTTTAACTATTGAAGATGATGGCGGCAGTTTTTTTGTATGAACAAAATTAAGAAGAATAGTAGTGGAGGTCATAGTAGAAGTTGACACTTTTTAGAATACTGTCATTTGCCTGTGTCAGGCACAGAGGTATTCCCTGTGTTAGGTATGTACTGTTATTTCCATTTTATAGATGAGCGTCTTAATCTGTTTGGGTTGCTGTAACAAAATGCTATAAATTGGGTACTTATAAACAACAGAAATTTATTTCTTACAGGTTTGGAGGCTGGGAAGTCTAAGATCAAGACACTGGTGGATTTGGTATCTGGTGTGGGCCTGCTTTGTGGTTCACAAACAGCACCCTCTTGCGGTTTTTTCACATAGTGGAAAGGGTGAACAACTTCCCTTAGGCCTTTTTTAATGGACACTAATCATATTCATTAGGACTGCCCCTATGACCTTGTCACCTCCCAGAAGGCCTCATCTGCTAATACCATCACCTTGGAAGTTAGGATTTCAAGGTAGGAATTTGGGGGGGACCCAGAGCAGCCCTTATGGAAGTCTATCTGTTCTGAAGATCCAAAAGCTTCAGGAGCTTTTAATCTCTATGTGGTCTTTCTGTGTCCCCAGGCCCTGTTTCATTGCTCTCATTTACTGTTCTTAACAGGCTGTAATGTAGGCATCCATTTCCACATCTTACTGATGAGGACCTTGATTCAGGGCCCTTCGGACTGTGAGTAGAGAGAGGGCCTGGTCTTGACTTAGTCCTGCCTGAGTCTGCCTTTGCTGTGTGTATACTCCAGGAGTAGAATCTACATTCCTGCTGCCACACGTGCTTGTTAGTGGTCTTGATTGATTATTATCTGCCTCCTCCCATGTTTTTTATTTAATTGATAATTTTCATTGTACTGAACTCTGTGGAAGTCTGGAGCTTGTGAAAATGGTATATGGCTGGGACAGTGCCAGAGGCTTGGGAATAAAATGCTGGTGGGTGGGGCGTATGCCATAAACTGGTCCTGGCAATAGTAGGGTGGTGATAGAGAATTTGTGGTGATGGGGGTCAGGGGCTGCACTCTATCTCGCACCAATTAGAAATTTGCTTTGAATAACTTGCTTCTCCTTCTAAGATAAATACCTCTGGAAAAGTTAAGCATGTTAACATTGTATTTAAAATCAGGCCAGTGCTATCATTGCTCCCCAAATTAGTCCAGAAAAAATTTTTGAAGCTAAACCAAAATTATCAGATTCCTTTCCCTAAGGTATTCGAACCGCAGGGGAGACTAACAGTTACAACATGGACATAAGAGTTATATTGCTTATGGATGCAAGTACGTTATTGTAGGAGCAATAACTTTGTCTATGGGGAAGGGGAAGGAAAGAGACACTTAGAGTGTTTCAGGAAGGTGTTCCAGAAAAGAAGACATTTGAATCTTATCTTGAAGGTTGAGTTTGATGGAAAAGAGGAGCAGGTCATGGCAGACAGAGAAAATAGTGTGAACAAAGTCACAGAAGTATGGGAGCAGCTATGTGTGAAATCAAGGAGTGGGCAAAATCTAATGTGGCTGACATGAAAAAATTAGTAAAGCTATGGAATGGCAGAATATAAAGCTGGGAGGTAGGTCGAGGTTAGAGTAGGAATTGAACTTTACCTTATAGGTAAATTCTCCAGTGTTGAAGAATTTAGAAAAGGAGAGTACACTGTCAGGTCTGGCTTATAGAAAAGATAACTTTGGCCCCAGTGAAAAAGATGCCTTGGAGACTGAAAAGCTGGATCTGGAAAATTGGATAGAGCTACCTTTATGACAATAAGAGGGGTCAACTAGGGCAGTTGAAGGGGTGGGATGGATTTGTAAGGAATTTGCAAGAAGAGTTTGGAGAAGGCTTTAGTGGCGGAGACTTTAGGGTTAACACATTGACTGCCGTGTGTATTTAACTCAGGATAGTTTTGAGCCTGGGGCCTTGTGAAGCAAAACCCTGCAGTTGGTTTGTGGAAATTTTACTTGTTGATGTTCTTGAGATTGTTGTAATTAATATTGACAACTTAATTCCAAAAACGTGGATTGTGTTGCATATAACTCACACACAGAAAACAATAAAAATAACCAACTAGAAAGGATTGTTCTGTTTTAATAAAACACCGTGGCCCCAGGGAAATTTTTTTTTTCCCTAGCGTGACAGTCAATGTGTCAAAAAGAAAAAAAAGGTCGTGGGGAGGAATCACAGAGGAATCTAGGATTTCAGATTTGGGCAGTTGAACCAAAGCACCCTTTCCTTTTGGGAAAAGTGGTTGGTTGAGAGAAAGAAAATGAAATGAGCCATGTGTTCCTTTCCTCCCAGTACCTCTCTTTCCTCTTAAATCTCAGGCCAAATGTTTGGTGGGGGAGAGCAGTGTGGGAGGGTGTCCTCTCTGCTAATGTGTCTGGCATAGCCTGCCACAGAGCCCAGATCGTGGGTGGGGTGTTGGTAGGTTAGCACCCTGCAGCAAATCCTTAACCCTAGGCGTTTTGGGTGGGGTTGGTGGTATTGACACAGCATCAGTTTGAATCCGTGTGTTCTTCATTGGGAGTGCAAGGCTGAGACATTGTGCAATTGTGGGTTTGAGGTTTTCTTTTTTCTTTTTTTTTCTTATGCTACACATACGTGGGAGAACTCTAACCAATTATGGCTAAACCTGTCCCCTATGAGTCACATCCCGAGTTGACTAGTCAGTTCTGAAGGTGCTGCCTAAAACGCTGTTTGGGTTTTAAAGCATCACTTTGGGAACAAACATCTGGGTATTTCTACAAGCACCCCTAATCGAGAAGTTCCACAGCATTGCTTTTAGGGTTTTGATGCAGTTATGCCAGTGTTCTGAAAAATCTTGCTAGCTATATATCCTCAAACAAAACATAAACTTGTACGTGAAACAGAACGATTAGCTACTCTGAAATTATATCACACTTAAAAGTATGCTTTTTTGTATTTCCCTGTTGGTGTAAATTGAATACAGTATTTTTAATCAAAATGTTGTTAAACAGCTTTCACTTGTGTGGGACCTCTTAAAATGTGCCAAAATAAATGTGTGTATATGGCTGAGTTACATAATAAATACTTACTGAATGATTCTTTTTACTGTGCCCAGTAGTGACAGTGCTGAGTTTCATAGGTCTCATTTTCATTCTTATATAAATTTTAAGATGGAATAGAGAGCACACAAGTCTATAGTTAGGAATCACCTGTAGTTTAGGGAGGAGGAGGACTACATCTTGCTGTGTGCCAGGTATATGTGTTCTCCTTTATTTTATCAACCATAGGAAGTAGGTGGCATTGGCATTGGCACTTTGTAACAGATAAAGCTGAGGCTCTGGGAAATTACAGAATTTGCTGGTGCTCACAGGTAGATGTGGACTTTGTGGCTCCAGAGTGTGTGCTTTCTCTACTGCCTCTGAAGGTTGGCGGTTAGTCTTTATCTAACCAAAATTGTCTGAGGTGCTTTAACAAAGTACAGAGTCCTAGACCTACCTGAACAATTTGTCTAATTGATCTGAGAGAGGGTTCAGCTAAATTAACCTTTTCAATGCCATGTTTAATTGATTACAAGATGTACAGTTTTTCCACTTTCGAACATCCCTGAAATTGGAACCATTTTATTCAGTGGTGAGTCATCAGTTAATTGATGACTTTCCTTTCTTAGTGACACAAAAAATAATGATGCACTTTAGATTAAATGAAATGTGGTATTATAAAAAAGTAATGTAAAGGAAACTTAGACATAATTTGTCACTTTTCTATTTCATGTGTATGTGGGGGTATGTGTGTGCCTGTCACAACTTTCTTTCAGAATTGTAAAATTCACTGGTGGCATTATTTGCTTGTGATAATAGCTATGTAGTAATGTCCTTGTAGGGAAACCATGTGATGGATGAGATAGTGTCCTTAGGTTAAGAGCAATAGCAGGTCACTTTTCAGCTAAGAAGTTGCTGGCAAGGAGAAATGTCAGTGGTTCTCCACCTTTTTTGTGAAAGCCTTAGGCCCTGTCCCTAGACAAAGGCACTGATCTCCATACCTACTAAGTTTTACATACTGCTAGGAGTTCTTAGACTTTTAGGTTTTGCAGGGACCCTTGATGAAAACTTATGGGTATTTCTGAGTCCCTCAAAAGCTGGCATCTGTTACTTTCTGTATTCCATCCTGGGATTTCCTGACCTCCTACATGAATTTAAAAAAATTTTCCTATGTTAAGATTTACTTTGTTGTCAAATTATGTAGTGACAAATGACAAATTGACAAATGCAGTGTCTTGTATCCTTCACAGTATCATACAGAGTAGTTTTTCCACCGTAAAAAAAAAGTCCCCTATGAAGGCGGCATTTATGTTTATAAATACCCACCCTTATTTTAAATGTGTGCTTCAAAAAACATATTTATTATAGAAAATGCCAAACATTCAGAAGTAGACAATAGTATAATGAACCGCTGTGTACCCATCATCTAACTTCAACAATTATCTGCAGAGGGATGCCCTCCAGTATTTAGCTGAGTACTGATCAGAGCATGTATGTAACAGGAAACTACACAAGCAAAGAGAAAGGATAAAAGGTAATAGTGCCTACAGCTTTATAGAATCTGGAATATCACCTGTTCCCAGCAGGCAGACTTGGAAGACCTCACGATTCATAGGTCATTAGGGTAAAGTACACAGAAGGTTCTTGACTCTGGTAGGAGGGGGAAATTAGTTCTATACTGAGCACTGCTCCTGTCCCATCCTAGTCTTAAAAAGCAAGAATTGAAAGGATCGAATTGTTCATCTCTTTCTGATACTTTTTCCTGCACACGCTAGCTGTCTTGGTCTTTCTGGACTGTCAGCTTTGTCTCTTTGACTCCTCTTTCTGTGCTGCAGTTATAAAACTCACATAGTTAATGTCCCTTCTCTCAGGAATCACTGTCATTTGTTGCCTGATGTTTAGTGCCTTAAACTGGTGTTTCATATATTTTGTCTGTTTTTTGGTCATTTCGGATGAGAGGGCTTATCCGATCTCTGTTTGTTCTATCTTACTCAGAAGTGGAAATGACTGAAATTTGTGTTTTTGATTGTTTGCATCTTTCCTAAAGTTGTTTAACTCCTTAAATTATTTGTTAAAGAAGAGAATGTAGTCCAATTTAAAGAAAAGTGTTTAAGGTTTATATATATGTTCATGGATGCATACACATATGTGGGCATATAGTAGATAAATAACATGGTGTGGGAGAGAGTATTGATTTTGGAATCTGCATATTTGAGTTTTAATTCCATCTCCTTCTGCTATATGTAGGTAGGCAAGTAATTTTGCTGAGTGTTGGTTTCTTTATATATAAAATGGGATGCTTTTCAAGGATTATTAGCACAGAGGCTATAGTGTATATAAAAATGCTAAATAATCTTGAAAACAATTTATTTTAGTCAGTGGTGGGGGATTTGCATATTTTTGAGTAAAAACCAAAATGAGAGTATGTTAGGTCATTTAGATATCATCTGGTTGATTGCTTTCAATAGCAACATTTATTCACCTACTCATTGAATATTTATTGAGTGTATACAGGCCTTATTTTAGGGTCCTGAGACATATTTTGGTGAATAAAACAGATAAAGATGCCTGCCCTCAAGGAACTAACTTCTAGCAGATACCTAACTGATTGGCCTGAGAAAAAAATTCGATTAGCTTTGGAACTGACTTCAGGTTAGCAATTTGCAGTGTATTCTGTTGCTGGCAGGAAGAAGTTCTCCCTTGTGCTTTGAGACCCTAGACATAATAACCAACTCTGGGTCACTAGTGGCCTCTAAGACTGATTGAGATAGTGTACCCTGTTAGGAGTTGGCTGTGAAAGTTGAATGATGACGATGTCAAACTGTGAGTAAATACTCCGTCTTTATTATAGAACTGTACCTGTGATTCATGTATGAGTTGGTCAAATCATTTTCTCTTTTCGATAGGACAGGAAACAATGGCATATTATTTTCTGAAATATCTTCGTACCAGATAGAACATTCTGGCTCTCTGTAATAGGGTGTGGCTAATATTTTATGTTGTAGTGCTAGAGATTATGTGTTGTTTCTGTTGCTTACTATCTTTTGATAGGATCTGGGAAGCACCTTTAACATCTGTCTCTGCAAATGTGGTACAAATCACATCAGGGGAATTCTTTTATGAATTTTTCTTAGATGACATATATTCATTGGCTGTGAAATCTTGTTCCCTGACCCTGTGTAAGTATCCAGCTCTCTTTATAAATTCCTGTTTATTACAGTATTAGTGCAAAGCTAATGGGTGGGGAAAGGTGACAGTGCATCCATTTGAGCTATCCATTTGAAATCAACCATGCTCTCCCCTTGGTTCCACACGCCTTCTCCCAAAGGGTATATCACCACAGGTGCTAGAGAGGCAAACCTGTTCACAGCTTTTGTGATAGATAGCTTTGGGTTTTCATTTTCGGGGATCACAGATTACAGTGAAAGTTAAATTCTGAATCTCTGGGGAATGGGGGAGGGGAGATGCTTAGTAAGTGGATCTTGGCACCTTGTATCTTGGTCTATTAAAGCAGTTCCAACTAACAGCCACACCAGTGGATTGTTTTTAAGTGAGCTATCGATTTTGACCACATTATCATGTTTTCTTCCTGAAGTGGCAAAGTAAGGAAAAGTGCTCAGTGACTGCAGATGCCTGGCTTTTCCTTGGGAAGATGAGGAGATTCCCTGCCATGTTTTCTTGAAGGACCATAAAGGTGGGACGGCCTGCCTGCCTTTCTTTAGTGGAAGCCAGTCTTAGACAGAAAGGAGGCAGCCTGAAGGTGGGGCCATATTTATGTTGTCTGCTATTGTTGATCATGCATGTCTTCTTTCTCTTAAAAGCTCTCTTACACTCTCTGTATGAGTATACACTCTCAGTTCTATCAAGACATTTAAGATTGCAGGAGAAATATATGAGGAAAATGCTGAATATGGCAGAAGATTATGTGAAAAATCTTATTTAATCCACAAGATTATTTGAACAGCTATGAAGATTGAAGATTTATGTGATTTTTTTTTAATTATGCAGAAAGAATGCTTCTGTTCTATAGTCTAACATTTGTAATGCCCCTTTTTATGCTGTTAAGTATTAGGTCTCAGCTCATTTTCTAGGTATAATCTGACCGTAGCTAGATTTATTAGAATTTGATGAACGAACTGTTATTTTATCTATTTCAGCTTTGAACTAGGAACATTTGAAATAAGAGCTCCTTATTTATTTTCCCTTTAGCATCCACTAAAGTATATTCAGTGGTTTAATATATATTAAGTGATTTTGATTTTTTTCTTTTATTAATGTCTCATATACCACTTTCCTCAGAACCTAGAAGATTATCTTGACTAAATGAATTTTTATGCAAGTTTTGACTGCCATATGGAAATTGTGGATGATATCATAGAATAATAGTGTTTTAGCTGACATTTGGAAACCATGGATGATATCATAGAATAATAAAATTTTGTGGCTGAGGAGGGACATTAACATCATCTGGTCTACCTCCTTTGTTTTATAGTAGAGAAAATTGATGCCTGGAGATGGTGATTAAGTAATTGATTGCCAAAGGTCACTTAGCTACTTAGTAAAGTCAGGAGAAGTAAGAACTCTGCTTTAGTTCTGTTTCCATGAAATCATTTTTGTTTTCTTGCCTTAACTGATTCCTGACATTTTCTTTATAGTGTTTCTTTTAAAACCCATCTTTGTTGTAGTTGATTTTTATCAACAGCTGGCCATTGATGTTTCTGAGCAGCTACAAATAAACTAAGACCCAGCCCTGCTTGTAATGTGTGCAAGATAGTGGGAAGACAGACCATGTGAACAACTCGCCGAAATATATTTTAAGTGCTATGAGGGTGGCTATTTTTGTAAAAGGAGATGGTTTGCTGATTTGGCACTAATCAACTATATTTATGGCCTTGGGAAACCAATAGTTAACTTTTAAAATCATTTGGAAAACACTTTTGAATTACTGAATTATTAGAACTTGAGCTAGACAGGCCAGGTCATGTAGAACACAGACCTTGAATTAATTTTGAACTTAACATTGTCTAGGGAACAATGAATTTTTCTTGTTGAATCTTGAGAATTATGCAGGAATAACTGGTTTTTCAGCTCGGAAATTGGGTTGTTTAAAAACAAAATTATGAACAAATGCCATACTTTCTAACAAGAGAGCAACATTACTACTTTGCTGTAATTTGCCATGAGAAATTTAAGTCTGGTTATTGAACAGCTGAACTGTTTTTGTCATAAGTTATAATAAAAAAATTCTATGCATTCCAGTGACAAAATGCTGCCTCTTCAATCCATGACTGTCCATTCTTGTTCTTGTCCACCTTCCTGTAGAGCCTCTTTTTCTCTTGGCATCTTTGTCAAAAACATTAGCCAGCCTGGTGTGGTGGCTCGTGCCAGTAGTCCCAGATATTCAGGAGGCTAAGGTGGGAGAATTGCTTGAGTCCAGGAGTTCAAAGGTTGCAGCCTGGGTGATGAATTAAGACCCTGTCTCTAACAAAAAAAAAAAAAAGTAAAACTTACCCAGAAATATATAACTTTATTTCTGGACTCTCAATTCTTTTCTCTTGGTTTACACGTCTGTCATCATGCCAGTACTACACTGTTTTGATTAAAGTAGCTTTATGGTGAGTTTTGAAACTGGAAAGTCTGAGTCCTTCAACTGTGTTCTTTTCAAGGATTGTTTTAGCTATTTGAGGCTGCTTGCAATTCATATTAATTTGAAGATCTGCTTTTCCATTTCTGCAAGAGGCTGTTAGAATTTTGGTAGAGATTACACTGAATTTGTAAATCACTTTGGGTAGTATTACCATCTTAACAATGTTAAGTTTTCCAGTCCATGAACATGGGATGTTTTTTCCATTTATTTAGGCCTTTTTTAATTCTTTCAGGAATGTTTTGTAGTTTTCAGTGTACCAGTATTTCACCTCCCTGGTTACATTCCTAAGTATTTTGGATGTTATTGTAAATTGTTCTCTAATTTCCTTTTTGGATCGTTTATTGAGGGACCAGCTCTTATCATGCATTTTATTTTTCCTTTCCTACTTTGATTGTTTTGCTCCAGGACAGTGTTTCAGCATCCTCTTCTCTTTTGGTTTCTGTGACATTTGCCTATATGACCTTTGTCTCATTGGAATTGTTAGAGTCATCAAACCTCTACAAAATGATCATCCTCCGTGACTTTGTTCCCCTAATTTCATTTATTCCCTCCCTTTATCTCAAAGGGATATCAGAACCTGCCCTGATTGTCTCTCAGCTGTTACTCCTTTGACCATGCTGGTGCCCTGGTTCCCAGATCTGTTTTCCAAATAAGGCATTCATTGGAATAGCCACCTTAGACTTAATTCTCAGGCCTTGGAATGTCCTTTTCTGACTATAGCACCCCAAGCTTCCTTCTCAGTCATTCCTTTCTACTAGAACGAGGCTGTGTTTCCTAGTCTCATAGTTACCTAATTCCTGGCTTATTGCAGAACTGGTTCAGTAAAGCATTACTGAATAAATTGTTACCCTCACTGCCTCTCTGACCATTCCTCACAGCCCACTTCACCTCTGTGATGCCAACCACACTGCTCCCTGACGGTGATGACCCCTGCTTTCAAACCGCATTTAATTGCTGTTGTCATATTTGAAACACTAATAATTAGTAACAATTAAAAAGTAGATTATCTGGGTCCTGTCTTCATACATCTTTTACTTTTCTCTCCCTTTAAAAAATTTTTTTTGAGTATATGAAGGGTAAGGAAAGAAAAAGATTAAATTCAGAAATAAAGTATAATAGTCTCTACAGGTTTCCTATTTTTCTAACATAAACATTCAAAATTCGTTATATATTATTTAGTTGTTATCAAGATAAAACATACTCATTATAGACTATTTAGAAAACATACAAGACCATAAAGAAGAAAAATATCATACATTATTTAACCATGCATTAGCAATTTTTAATAAATATATTCCCGATCTTTTTTTCATATTCTTTTTTTTTTTTTTTAATGTAGTTGAAGCCTTTTGTAATGGTTAAAAGTATAGGTAACTCTTTGAGGTAGATGGTACTTCAAAATCTATATATACTTTTTTTTTCGAGACAGGGCTTGCTCTATCGCCCAGGCTGTAATGCAGTGGCCTCGTTGTAGCTCAATGCAACCTTGAACTCCTGGGCTCAAGCAATCCTCCGGCTTCAGCCTCCAAGTAGCTGGGACTACAGGTGCGCCACCATGCCCAACTAACTTTTTCTATTTTTTTTATAGAGACAAGGTTGCTATTGTCTAGGCTGGTCTCAAACTCCTCCTGTCCTTAAGCGATCCTCCCTCCTCAGCCTCCCAGAGGGCTAGGATTACAGGTGTGAGCCATTATGCCTGCCCTTCAAAATCTATATGTTAGATTTTTCCACTCTCCCTGCCTCCTTCCTGTTGCTGTGTGGTCATATTGTGGCCTATACATTTTCTACTTTAAGAAATTGATTTTCCTTTTCCTTATGGCTGATCACTTTGTAAATATCTTATGGGTGATTCGAAATAAGCTGAATTTTCTGCAGAGTGCTATCTTGATATGTATATTAATTATAGCTATATATATAAAAGTTATATCTTCTACATGCTTAATATCAGTCATAGACTGATAGTTTTATGCCATAATTGTGCTTCCATTGGGTTCTCTTTATATTTCTATTATTTTTTTATTCTTTGTATTTTGATTAGAGCAGCAAAGATTCATGATTATTATACTTTCATCATGAAATATACCTCTCCTTAATATAAAATGATTCTCCATCCCCTGTTAAAAACAAAATTTTATTAATCTCTCAGTATGTTTTGGAATAACTTCTTATGGGGGAAGAATACATAATTGGTATGTTTTCTGAGGCCTTCTGAATTTCTTTTGTTTGCATATGATGAGAATTGGTCTGGTAATAGAATTCCTTACGTGCTTCCTATTCTTCTGAAAATTATGGCTTGGTTCCCTTTCCCTATCATTTTTAGGGTTTTCCATGTTATTCTCATTCAGATAGTGAACATGGGTAATCCAAAAGTTTTCTTCTCATTTCAGTGCCATTGTCAAATGTTGCAATGTAGAAAATTTTTCTAAGTTTTGGTCTCCTCTTTTGGTCTCTCTTTTCAGTTCATAGTGCTTTGCCAAATTTTGTCTTTTGGCATGTCTGGGTATTTTAAGGAAAAGTTGGAGGAAGGCGTTTCAATCATTAATCATTTATTATTACTGTTGTTAACCTTAATATACCAAAGATAATGCCTTTACAGATGTGATTTTTTTGATTGAATTTTATTGTTTGGGCGGCTTTTTCGCTACCTCTTGCCAGTTTTCATGAATTATTTTAGGCAGTAATTGCATTTTTGTTTTAGTGAATTGCGTAGATTTAGGTATATTTCTTTAAACATGTTTTTGAAAGCTAGCTTTTGTTGTTTTTTCCAGTTTAACAACTTTCATAGAAAATTTAAGAGAAGAAAAAGAATAAAAACATATATAGTAAAAATCACCCATAATTTGCTATTTATAATCAACCACTGTTAACATATTTCCTTATTAAAACATGGAACATACACATTATGTATACATACATATTTAACTTTAATTCACTGAGCCTTTGTTGAATACTTATTAAATGCATGAACTATTCTAGATGCCACACATTGTTGAAATATTGCTGTATATAGTTTTTACCTTGCCAGTTTTCATTTAATGTTACATTCTAAGCTAAATCCATTTCATTAAAATTTATTTGTGACAGTCCTGTCTCTGACTGCATAGTCTTTTTCAGTGTTTTTTAGTCACTCTTTTGTTTTTCCTTTCTATAAAATTTTATTGGCCAGGCGCGATGGCTCATGCCTGTAATCCTAGCACTCTGGATGGCTGAGGTGAGAGGATCACTTGAGGTCAAGAGTTCGACACCAGCCTGAACAGGAGTGAGACCAGCCTGAGCAAGAGTGAGACCCTGTCTCTACTAAAGATAGAAAAAATTAGCCAGGCGTGGTGGTGAGCACCTGTAGTTCCAGCTACTCAGGAGGCTGAGACAGGAGGATTGCTTGAGCCCCAGGAGTCTGAGGTTGCTGTGAGCTAGGCTAATGCCACAGCTCTCTAGCCTGGGGGGCAGAGCAAGACTCTGTCTCAAAAAAAAAAAAAAAAAAAAAAAATTATCACATTTAGAAGGTACAAGTTGAATTCCTTCACATGTATATATTGCATAGTGGTGAAATCTGGATTTTTAGTGCACTCATCACCTGAATAGTGTATATTATACCCCAAAGGTAATTTTTCATCCTTCACTCCCTCCCACCCTCTCTGCTTCGGTGTCTCCAATGTCCATTTTACCACTCTGTATGTCCTTATAGCCATAGTTTAGCTCCCACTTATAAGTGAGAATATGTGGCATTTATTTTTCTGTTCTTAAATTACTTAACTTAGGTTAATGACTTCCAGTTCCATCCAAGTTGCTGCAAAAGACATTATTTCATTATTTCTTACCACTAAGTTGCATTCCATGTATATATATGCCACATTTTCTTTATCTACTCATCAGTTGATGGGCACTTAGATTGATTCCATATCTTTGTGATTGTGAATTGTGCTGTGATAAATATACGAGTGCAGGTATCTTTTTGATATGATGATTTCTTTTCCTTTGGTAGATACCCAGTGGTGAGATGCAGGATTGAAAGGCAGATCTACTTTTAGTTCTTTGAGAAATCATCATACAGATTTCCGTAGAAGTTATACTAATTTTCATTCCCACCATCAGTGTATGTGTTCCTTTTTCACTGCATCTGAGCCAACATCTATTGTTTTTTGACTTTTTAATAATGGCCATTCTAATTGGAGTAAGATGGTATCTCATTGTGGTTTTATAGTCACTCTTTTTGGTTATTAGAACCTGTCTTCAAAGAGGGAGCCAAAATATCAGGTAGATGAACTGGGAACAGTGTGGTTGAAAGGATATAATAGCTTGGGGTACCACCTCTTTCTTTCTCCAAAGAAAGAGAAACTGTTGAAAATGGTTGTTCTCTCTTACGGGTTTATTATATTAATAGTTCATTAATCATTGCTCTATTGCTGATAAATTTATATTCAGTTTTAATTACCTTGATTAATATATTTGTATATAAAAATTTGTGTCTATCTTTAGTTTTCTTAGGATGGATTTTTAGTAATGGAATTACTGGGTCAAAGACTATAAATATTTATAAAACATTATATATAGTCACAGATTGCTCGTTATACACTCTCTAACATTAGTATTATATTTGAACAATATAAGCATTCCTATTATAACATCAAATGCATTGCTAAAAACAAACACTTCAAGATTGCCTATTTACTAAAAATAATGGGATTTATAGGAAAAGTAAGGTTAAAGGCAGACCACTCAAGACCTCTGCAATTTTCAAACCAGAGTACTAACAAAAGCATAATTGGTACCTTATGAGATAACTTGAGCAGCCCAGTGAAACCACTTAGCCTGGCTTATGCTGCCTCAGAAGAGAGTTTAAAGATATTAAAATATAAGGGGATGGAAATTGCAAGCCTGCGTGGTCTTGAGACAGTGCAGATGCAAGTAACTTTCTAAGCCAGAGGGACTGCCATAAAGGTGAGCACAGGAGAAAAGTGCAACTTGCTGTGATCCAGGAACCCATATAAAGGCTGGTGTTATTCCTCTGAGCAGGGAGCCTTGGATACAGGTGCTCATTTTCAATATTCTTAAAATAGAGTTGAGAGGGCTCCTGCTTGGCTGGAGCTGAGCTAAGTAAGCGTCTTACTTTTTCCTACTGAAAGTTATAATTCTATTGCTATTCCAGTTCTCCTTGCTTGGGAAAATTCGTATGTGAACCCACTTCCATGTTATATTGACAGTGTTATTTTATTTACTAACTACTTATAGCTGGTGTTACAGGAACATGTCTTATGATAGAACAGACTGCATTTACTAATTTGATAGTTGAAAATTTTAATATGGTTTCTTTGAAGAAATTTAAATCCTTTCAAACTAGGAATAGCTACCTTAGCTAAGGAATGTCTATTTCAGAACAAACGTTTTCAAAACCTGTAGTAAGAAAAGAACAATTCTAACCTTCTGAACCTGTTTAATTAAAAAGAAAGAAAAAAAGAAAACAGCAACTCTGTTTAACAATTGTATTGCAATTTCAATACTTCAGTCTGGGATAGTAAATTTCAAATGTACAACCTATTTTGGTGGCCATTAGGTGTTTATAGAGATTTGGATCACAGGGCTGTAAATTGTCAGCAGCCTGTACTTATTAATTTATTTGTTGCGGATAGAAGCATCATTTTGTAGTAATTCATTTGTGGGAATGGCTTCATCCAGGATTATGCATCATTGAATTATAGCACCAGAGAAGACTGTGGAAGTAGGGAAGTGAGTTCAGTATTGGGTGTTTTCTTAAGTGAAGTATGTATGTCTGTCATAGGCTGGTAGGAGAAAGTTGAGGGTACTGGTAAGAAAGTAATTGAGGTTGAGACCTGTAAGAGAAACTGAAGAAATGATTAGTATAATGTGTAGAGTGGGAAAAACATGAGGATTATAAATACTGGAGATAGTATGAGCCCAGAGAACAGCTGTTATAATAGTAAAAAGAGAGAGCTGAAGAGCTACTAGCTATTGTGATATTACAGTTCAAGATTTTGAAGGTAATTTGCATACTGCTACTGCTACTGTCCGTAGAAATGGGTTGTTTTCGTATGGGTGAAGGTTGCTGGAGTTGAGGAATAAGAGAGATATTGAAGGGCTGGTTGAGAGTGCGTTAGTCTAAGGGACATTGGGATTCTGCCATAATAAGACATAGGAGAGGGATGTATAGAAATTTTATAAACTGGTCCCAGAATCCTCAGTGAATGAGGTAGCTGAGACATTGGGAAGGATAGAAGGCAGCATAGTTTGATGGCATGATTCTAAAGGAAATAGAACTTTTGATAAGGATGCTCAAGTAATCATCTGAAGTGGTCATGGGGATTCAGGGCAGTGCCCACTGAAGGTGGGAGAATGGGCCCTTTGGGCTCCATAGCACCGGGGAAAAGTTGTAGTTTGGGAAGGTGAGGAGGTTGGTGGAAGTCAGAGTGGTATTAGGGGATGACAGTACAGGAAAGGGTCATTGAAGGGGAATCAGGGATGGATGGCCAGGGTGACAAGCATGCCAGCACAAGTTGAGGCCCAACCAGTTTTTAGAAGCCTAAAAAGTTAGCTGACTACAGTCTTGGTCCAACCTTCAGTTGGAATATTGCAGAGAAGTTGCTGTGGTATTGTTCAAAGAGAATAGTCTCTACTTAAGAACCATGGTTTCTGTTGATGAGTTTGGGTTATTGGAACTAGGGAGACCTTGAACAATTTGGGGAGAACAGATGTTCCCAGGAGATTGGGAAGGAATTGGCTATATCCCTCAGTTTCATCTTAGAATAATTTAGAGAATTTCTAGTAGGACCCAGCGGCAAATTATTAAGGGACTGCATGCGTCGCTTGAGGATGCGCTTAGCTTTTGTTCTTTATTTCTTGTCTAGCTGCTTACAGCTCCTTTTCATCTAGCTTAATAGGGAGTTGGATTTACAGAACCCCTGGATGATCTTGATACTTTGAACTGTGTCTGGAAAACTTAAATACTGACACATTGTTTTTTGTTATTATTACCAGTAATAACAATAAAACTGTTACTTATTAGGAACAGAGTTCTTTATTTCCCTGTGAAAGGTGTTTGAAGTTTAAATTTGGAAGTTGTTTTCACTTAAGATTAATTTTTTTTCCTAAAACTTTTTATGTTAGTGCTAGTAGTAGTCTATGATTTGCAAGTTTTTGAGATTAGAAAAGTTAAAAACTATGTTATTCTTTTTTCCCTTCTTTTAAAAAATTTAGGTAAACTTTACATATAATGAAATACACAGATTTTAAATGTTTAGTTGGTTGAGTTTTGAAAATGCATACAGCTGTGTACCCACCATTGCAATCAAGGTATAAAACATTTCCATTGCCCCAGGAAGTTCCCCGGTGCCCCTTTGTAATCAATTCACCAATCTCCCCTTTCTAGGCAACCACTGATCTAATTACTATCATGGTAAATCAGCGTTGCCTGTTCCAGAACTTTATATAAATAGAATTATATAGTATAAACTCTCTTGTGTCTAGTTTTTTTCACTCATGTAGTCTGTGAAATTAATCCCTGTTGTTACTAAGTCTCAAAAGTTTATTTTCATTGCTGAGTAGTATTCTGTTGTATGAATATGCCACAATTGGTTATCCATTCATCTGTTGATAGACACTTGTGTTATTTCCAGTTTTGGCTATTATCAATAAAAGGGCCATGAACATCCATGTACAAGTCTTTCTGTGGACAGATGTTTTCATTTCTTTTGGATAATTACCTAGGAGTGGAATTCCTGGATCATAGACTAGGTATATGTTTAACTATTTGAGAAACTGCCAATTTCCAAAGTAGTTGAACATTTTTACACTCCCAGAGTGTGTAGTTGCTTCACATCCTTGCCAACATTCAATTTTAGTTATTTTCTTGGTGCTAATGGTTCTCAGTGTGGTTTTAATTTGTATTTCTCTGATGAATAATGATATTTAGCATCTTTTCATGTGCTATTGGCCATTTATATTTTTTTTATTATGAAATGTCTGCTCACGTTGTCATTTTATTTAATTGGGTTATCTTTTTATTTTTGGTTTTTAGGAGTTATTTGAATTCTGAAAAGTCTTTTTTTTTTTAAAAAAAAAACAAACCAACATCTCTCCATTGCCCCCCAAACAAGTCCTTTTTTAGACATATGTGTTGTGAACATACTCTCCCAGCTTGTGACTTGAATATCATTTTCTGAACAATGTCTTTTGAGGGGCAGAATTTTGTTTATTTTGATGAAGACCAATTTTTTAATTTTTTTCTTTTACTTTGTGTTTCTTGTGATCTCTCCAAGAAATCTTTGCTTACCCCAGCTTACGAAGATTTTCTGTGCCTAGTTACGTTTTCTTCTAGAAGCTTTATAGTTGTAACTTTTAAATTTATGTTTATATCTCAAATCAGGTTTTGTGTGATATGTAAGAATAGGAGTCAAGGTTTATTTATTTACTTATTTTTAACACTAGGAGAAGAGTCTTTAAAATTTATTTTACTTTTTAAATTTTTATTTTTTTAATTGCACATTATAGTTGTACATATTTTTGGGGTACGATTTGATGTTTCAGTACGTATCTTTGTTGTATAATGATCCAATCAGGATAGTTAGTGTAAATATCACCTCATTTCTTTGTGGTAAGAACCTTCAGAAGCCTTTCTTCTAGCTGTTTTGTAATGTACAATATTTTACTGTTAGCCATAGTTACCCTACTGTGCAATAGAACACCAGAATTTATTTTCCTGTCTAATTGTAAGTTTGTATCCGTTGACCAACCTCTCCCCATACTCCCATTCCCCCTCCCCTCCTCAGTCTCTGGTAACTACTGTTATATCAACTCTTTTTGAGACTGGATCTTGCTCTGTTGCCCAAGCCAGAGTGCAATGGTGTCAACATAGTTCATTACAGCCTCAAACTCCTGAGCCCAGGTGATCCTTCTGCTCTAGCCTTGCAGGTAGCTGGGACTACAGATGCATGCCACCACACCTGCCTAATTTTTCTATTTTATTGTAGAGACGGGTCTCACTCTTGCTTGGGCTGGTCTTGAACTCCTGGCCTCAAGAAATCCTCCTGCCTCAGCCTCCCAAAGTGCTAGGATTACAGACGTGAGCCACTGCACCAGGCCTGTGATATTAACTTTTTTTTTTAGGATTCCATATATGAGTGAGATCATGTGTTTGTGTGTCTAGCTTATTTCACTTAACATGATGTTTTCCAGGTTCATCTATGTTATTGTTGATGACAGAATTTCCTTTTTTTAAAGGCTGAATAGTATTCCATGATGTATTTTATATATATACACATTTTCTTCATCCATTCATCTGTTGTTGGGCACCTAGGTTGATTCCATATCTCAGGTATTGTAAATAGGGCTGCAGTAAACATGGGAGTGCAGCTATCTCTTCGACATACTGATTTCATTTCCTTTGGATACTTACCCAATAGTGGGATTATTGGATCACATGGTATTTCTATTTTTAATATTTCGAGAAACCATCATACAGTTTTCCATAATGGCTGTAACTAATTAACAGTCCCACCAACAGTGTAATAGACATTCTAACTGGAGTGACAGGTGTATCTCATTGTGGTTTTAATTTGCATTTGAAGGTTTATTTTTTTCCACATGTTTATCCAGTTGCTTTAGCAGCACTTGTTGAAAATATTTTAATTGAATTTCCTTGGTACCTTTGTTGAAATTCCATTAGCTCTGTATTTGCAGGTTTATTTTTGGATTCTGTTTTATTCTGTTGGTAGATCTATAACTTACACCAGTACTGCACTGTCTTGATTACTATAGCTTTGTCTTATTTACTGTACTGCTAAGTCAGGTAATGTGAATCTTCCAACATTTTTTTTTTCATTTTCAAGATTGTTTCGGCATTTAAATTTCATTTTAGAATTAATTGTTTATTTCTTCAAAGAATCTGTTGAGGTTTTGATTAGAATTACTTTGAATGTATAGATCAACTTGAGAAACTTGACACCTTAACAGTGTTGAGGCTTATTTAAGAGAATGGTATAGTATCTTTCTCCACTTATTTAGGCCTTCTCTAATTTTTCTTAGCCATGTTTTATAGTTTTTAGTGTAGAGGTCTTACATAGCTTTAGTTACTAGGTCCCCTGGTGTTTTTTAAAGTGATGGTATTTTTAAAGTTTATTTTCCAGTTCCTAATATAGAAATTCAGTGGATTTTTCTTTAATATTTGCCTTGTATTCTTCGACCTTACTAAATTCACTAATTGGTTTTAGTAGTATTTTAGTAGATTTCATAGTGTTATCTACACACACAACAATCACTTGTGAATAATGACGGTTTTACTTTGTTCTATGCTTTTTATGTCTTGTCTTAATACATTAGCTGGTACCTCTAGTACAAGGTTGAATAGAAGTGGTGGAAGTGGACATCCTTGCCTTATTTCTGATCTTAGGAAAAAAGAGTCAATAATTCAGCATTGTGATGTTAGCTGTAGTCTTTACCAGACTAAAAAAGTTTCTATTTCTGGTTTGCTGACAGTTTTTATCATTAATATGCTTTGAATTTTGTCACATGCTTTTTCTGTATCTATTGAGATGGTGTGGATTTTTGTCTTTTATTTTGCTTCTGCAATGAATTTTGTTGATTTTTAAAAGGTTAACCTTTCATATATACTTAATCATGATGTTTTATCCTTTCTGTATATTGCTGTATTCAGTTTGCTAATGTTATGTTGAGAATGTTCAAGTCTATGTTTGTGAGTAATGTTGGTCTGTAATTTTCTTTTCTCATAATGTTTTTATTAGGTTTTTGTATCAGTATGATTCTGGCCTCATGGGATGACTTAGGAAGTCTTAACAGAAAAAATCTCAAACTCCGTAAAATAATTTAAAGAAGTTTATTCCTAGCCAAATGTGGCCCACAACCCTGGAGCACATGGCCTCAAGAGGTCCTGAGAAAATGTCCCTGAGGTGGCCCTGTTACAGTTTGGTCTTATACATTCCTGGAGACAGGAATTACATGTAAAATCATAAATCAATACATGGAAGGCATGTATCGATTTGGGCTGAAAAGGTGGTACATCTCAAAACATAAAGGGGGGAGCGGCTTACAGGTTGTATGAGGGTTTAAAGATTCTTTGATTTGTAATTGGTTAAAGAAATGAAGCTTTGTCTAAAGGCTTGGAATATTTAAGTTAAAATAAGGCAGTCTGAATTGTGTGAATTTATCTGTTTATTCTTGCCTTTTTTCCTATGGATTTTTGTTTTCTTTTTAAAACTCTTTTTGTAGTTATAATATTGCATCTTCTTGTTTTTTAATATGAAATCTTGTTTATTAATACATTTATTAGTATGAAATCTTTTTACCTTGAGTTCTAGTTTGTCTCATGTTAATACTGCCTCTTCTACTTTGTTTTTCTTTTTATTTACTTGGCATGTATTTCTAAATTTTGTTGAAGGTGTGTCTCTTGTAAACAGTATCTCTCCAGACTAGAGTAAGACTCAGGCTTTTTTTCAAAAATAAGCAAGTTTAAGTTATTTACAATTACTCCTTTCCCCCTTTCTTCAACACCACCAATTCTCCCTCCCCAGTTGTTTGCTAGCACTTCCTGTCCTGCCATTGGGAGAACCTTTTGCAGAAGCCCTCTAAATTTCTCTCTTTGCATTTGGTACCATAGGATAAATAAAGCAGTTCTACCCAGCCAGTGCAGTAGCTTTCCCCTCTGTAAGCATCAAATCTCATTTCTGATTTAATGATTACATTAGGTACAGTTCAGAAATGAGAACGATTTTACAGGAGAAATGTCTGTAGCAGAGTTGTTTCTATGTCTATATTCTTAGAAGATAGGAGATCCCCTTCTTGACCTCTCTGCATACCGTGAGATTTCAGACAGATAGTGCAGGCTCAGTAAATGTGAAATTTACATTTTCACATGGTTGGTCTCTTCTGTACCTCTTCCTCTGCAACTTGTGGAATGTACATGCCATGTATTACTAGGGGGACGCCTGTTTGGAACTTTTAAATAATAGTAAATCAATTCAAGAAAAAGTTATTCCTTGCTTTTATTCTTTTAATTCTTTTGGATTATCATGAAGAAAGCCTGTGTGTGATATTTTTTTTTTTTTTACCTTTCTCAGACACTTGCTAATATCCTTCTTGTCCCTGTTGGTAAACAACGAGCTGGGCGTAAGCTCATTGACTCCTTGGTAGGCACCGCTATTTAGTTAGAATTTAGTACTATTGTTTTGTTTCTCTTGTAATTGTTTTTTGGTTACTTTGTATTTTTTCATGAAACTATTGATTTTCCACTCAAGATAGTGATTAAACTTAATCTTTACAATTTTTGTTTTAAAAAATTGAATCAATTAAATACAGGTAGGATAAAGGGGTATGACAGAATTAGAGAACGTGATATCGATTGGAGGTTGGATGTGCCCTGGTTGAGAAGATGGTGTGGAAATGAGTGGAACTTGGGAGTCAGTTCTCCCACATTCTCAGGCTTTCTGTTTGTTTTGTGTGTAGTACTAACCTGTTGTTTAACAAGTGTTTACTGAATGCTTTGTGCAGAGAGATGTGTCCTGAGGATATGATGAAAAATGTATTATTCTTCACCTTGCAGTCTAGGTAGGGAAGAGGACATGCGCGGCACCTGGTACCATGGTAAAGGATGTCAGAGTGGCAAGGACATTGTGCTTTTGGAAGAAGCAGAGATCACCTCGGGATGGGAGTGTGAGGCTTTGGCTCAGGCTTATGTTTTAACCTAGGTGCCTTTCTCCCTTTCGTTTTGAATCTCTCTTCGCAAATCCCCATCAGTTTTTTGGGATAAGGGGTGGTTCTTTGTAGACCTTACTCTGAGAAGCACTATGTCCAGATGAAAGAGTATCATACTGGCCCTCAGAACACAGGAGAGTGGCTACCAGAGTTCTGGTTCCAACATACCTGTTTTTGGCCAGAAAACTGCTTAATTGTTTCGAGTCCCAATTTCTTCATCGTTGTTGGTGATGATAAAATCCAACATCCTTCCTGCTTCCTGTGAGAGCCATTTGTGGTGTATATGTGTACGTTGGTATTATCTTCACTCTATTATTAGTATGTGAAATACTGATGGGTATGATTTTGAGGGTATTTTAGGTGTTTAATTATTTTTTCCCTATTTTTTTCTAGGTCTTGATGCAGAACTTTATTATGTGAGAAACGACCTTATTAGTCACTATGCTCTATCTTTTAACCTGTTAGTACCCAGTGAGACAAATTTCCTGCACTTCACTTGGCATGCAAAGTCCAAGGTAAGAGAGTGATTAACATTAACCATAGATGTCGTGGACAGAGCCACCCAGAGGCAAGGGCTGTATTCGAGGATTGGGCTGCCATCTCTACAAAAGGGTCACTGGGCAGTGTGCTATTATATAACACTACTGGATCTTTTCAGATTTATATTGTAAATCTCTAACCTATTCCTGTAAAATTTCTCACATCCTTTAAAATGAAGATGACCATCATTTAGGTGATTAGCACATGGCAGAACACTTACATCCTTTCAGGCTTTTCACATGGGCATCCAGATGTAGCTTGGAAAGGGGACAGTGGACCTGATAATGACGATGCTGTTATTGTGAAACCATATGGGCAGGGGTGGAGGCGATTGGTCTTTTAGACAGTATGATAAAATTTATGGAGACCAGTGAAAGAAAGGTACAGCAGATGCAGCCCCCTTGTGTCCTGTGGTGAGGCTCCTGTAACCATAAGGGGCTAAACTTAAGTACTCAAGAACCCATTGCTTGGTTTACTTGTTACTAAATTCTTTGTATTTCCTCTGATTGCCTGGGTTCTTAGAACATAAGTTTTCTCCTAGGTCAAAGAGTGGGAGACTGAGCATGGAGCTCCCCTCACCCCCACCCCTACCTACCCAACTATAGTTTCTTTTATCAGTTTTTAGATAGGCTTCTTAGTAGGATTTTATTTGGGAAATAAAAATAGTCTTGCTACTAAAAATGAGAATACCTATTGTAGAGGCATTTTTTTTTTAAAGTATTATAAAGTTGTGTCTGTCCTGATATTTGCTGCAAGCTATTTAAATTTGGCCACTTTACTATAGATTTTTTTAACCTTAATTTTTTTCTACTTAGAAAACAATAATGATTATTGGGAGACTTAAAATATTACAGAAATGTTTTAAGAACGATCAGATGTTATAGTTCTGCACCCAGAAGTAATTATAGTTTGGTGGAACTTCTTCAAGGTCCTTTTTACCCCCTTTTTAAACAAAAAAGAGATTTTACGACACATATGTTGTACAGTACTTTTTCTCCTCCTGAATTATGTATCTTGGCATCTTTCCATTTCTCTATTTCACTCATTCTCTTTAATGGTTTTATAATATGATATTGTATGGATATAATGATATATCATCATTTTAATGCCTCATTGATGGACATTTGGATTTTTAGTAGCATATTATTTCAGACAATGCTTCCCTTCACTGTTATACAGTTTCCCTCACTTCCTTTTGTAGACAAAATCCATAGTAAAGGGATAGTGGAAACAATTGATAGTTCATCTTTTATTAACGTTTCTACCTTTGTTATTTCTTTTATTTTTTATTTTTTAAATTTATTTTAAAATTTTTTTCATCCTTTGCCACTGATAAATGTAGAAACAGAAAAAAATGTGTGTGAATGTGTATCCATGTGTGTATGTATATGTATATATATGTGTGTGTATGTGTGCATATGTATATATAGGTTTGTATGTATATAAATACATGAAGAACATCTTTGTTCAGAAATTTTTGTGTACTTTGTGACATTATTTCTGAATAGTAAATTATTACCAAGAAGTGAAATGGCTGATCATAGAGTGTACATGTTTAAAATTTTGATAGATATTTCCAAACTGTTTATCCCTTACCTCTCCCAAGATGGTACCAGTGAATAAGAGTGCTTATTTTTTCTCTTCACTTCCTAATATTTTAAGTATACTTGTTTGCCAATCAGATAAGTAAAAGTGATTATATAAATATATATTTATATTATTATATGTACTCACACATATATTACAGAATTATCACACACACACATTAAAACGTAGCTGCAGGAATGTTATTAATGTTGAGTTAGCTTGGATCTTGGCTACAGCCTATGTACCTTGCAATCTGGAGCATCTCAACTGTCCAACACTGTTGGCTTCACGTATCCAAATATGGGATATGCTCTTTAGTGGATAGATCTCTTTAGGGTGAAAACTGCAAAAACAGAGGTCAAGAGAGAAATTCATGTGAAACAATTAAGAACATTCAGTAAATAGTAACCTGGATATGTGAAGTACTAAAATAAATGGTATGGATAATTCAAAAGAGGTTCACTTGAGACATATTAAATTGAGATGTCAGTTTCAATGAGTGGGCACGTGAGCTCTTCAAGGAAACTGGGCTAACACGTTTTTCAGTATTCTTACATAACATTGTGTTATTCTTTTTTGATAACTTTTAATTTTGATATAATTTCAGACATAAGAGTTATGAGAATAATACAAAGAACTCATATATCTTTAACACAGATTTACCCATTGTTACTGGGTTGCTCCACTTGCTCCCTCCCTCCCTCTCTTACATCAGTGTGTATTTTCTAAGAACAAGGGTATTCATTACACAACCAGAGTATACTTATCAAAATCAGGAATTTGATATTGTTATAATAATTGGTATTCACATTTTATCTGTTACCTCAATAATGTTCTTTATAGCTAATTTGTCACTAGTTGATGTCTCTTTAGTTCTCTATCAATCTGGAATGGTTCCATACCTTTTCTTTGTGTTTTTTGACATTAACATTTTTAAAACATACAGGCTAGTTATTTTGTAGCATGCCCCTCAATTTGAGTTGTCTGAGGTTTCTTCCTGATTAAATTTAGAAATGTCTCTTTGGCAGAGATACCACAGAAGTGCTGTCCTTCACTGTGCACATGATGTCAATTTGTCCCATTACTGATATTGCTAACTCTGAACACTCAGTTCACCAGGTTTCTCCACTGGAAAGCTTTTCCCTTTCTAATTAATAAGTTATTTGTGGGGAGATAATTTGAAACTATGTGTTATTAAAAAATTCTCATTCCTCATCACCCTTTCAACCACTAGTTTTTGCATCTGTGTTTAGAATTAGCTTTCACTTTTGTGGAGGGTAGTGTGTTTCCTCTCACTAGAAGAGGTCAGACCTACACTGGATAACCATTTGATAAGGGTGTTACAGAAGGAATTCAAACATTTGTGGAGTGTCTAGTTTTGAATTTTAAGTTCTCTTGCAACTCTGAAACCCAGTGTTTCTATGAGCATCTTTTAGGGAACAAAGTTTCTGATATTCTCAAAAAAATAGATCTTTGTTACTATTCCTACCTTTGATGTTGAATATAAAAACAAATAATACTCATATTTTAAAATAATGAAAGATTCATTAGAGGGTTCTGTTCTAGGTACCTCTACTGACCTTGAGCAGAATGTGAATATTTCTGGACACATTTAAGAAAAACAATGCTGATATATCATGAAAATGTTTCCTCGGCAAGTGTGTAGATAGCAATTTGTGAATAAAAAGACAATGTAGGAAGTGGCAATTAGAACAGAATAAAACCTTCTACTCATTCCTTGCAAAAAATGCACATTCACTGGATGTTTTTATTTGGAATGAGTTTCAGGGCTCTGACATTGCTGGTAGTGGGTGCCTGAGTCTTCACAGCCTGTCACAGGAGGAAGTTGGAGTGGAAGAGAGTAGATAGAAGGGGGCTTATACGAATGTATGTGCTTGAAAAGGAAGCAGTGTTGGCAGGTACATTTTGGTAAGGAGGAGCCTTGGTATAGCTCTGGTTGTACTTCCATGTTGTTCACATTAATTTGTAGAGTATAATTTCTAAACTACTTCTTTGGTAGGTATAAATAAATATCATTAGGGCACATTTGGGCTGCTACTGCTGGTATGATATTCTGGTAAGGCAGGAGATTCCTGACTTGTTGAAGGGTATCACCATTTATTTACAGGACCAGGCCAGAAGCCTAGAAGGGATCCTAGTCTCCTACACGTTCTAAATCCAGTTGGTTTTCTCTAATAATGGAATCTTTGATTTATTTCCTACCTCTCTTGGGACCCAATGCCTCATCCTTATTTTATGTCTTCATTGTTTCTTTTAGATATGAAAGTGGTCTTCTAATTGGTCTCCGTGCCCCTAGACCTCTTATTGTACCCTCCACAGAGCCATCTTAGGGCTCTCCGTTGCTACCAGTATAAAGCTCTGATTTCTTGGGAGGCCTTCATGATCTGGTCTCAGCTTTCTTTTCTGCCTCCTCTCCAGCCAATCCTTTAATGCTGCTTTGTCTGTCTTGCAATTTCTTGAGTGCCCTGTGATCTGTCACATTGCTGCTGTTTGTTCTGTTACAAATGTCCTTTCCCCATTCTTTACCTAATTAATTCCTGTTTATTTCATAAAACTCTTCAGCTGTGTCAAGTGCCCTTTTTTGTATCCTCTGTCATAGCCCTAGTCATACTGTAAGAATGTTATAATAGTTGATTTTCTTTTCTGTCTCCCTCCTAGATGTTGAACACCTCAAAAGGTATCCCCTGTGCCTGGTGTAGTACCTGGTACTGACTACAGAAAAGATGTACTGGTAGAAACCACAGGACACAACTCTAAAAAGGGGTCCCCTTCCCTGAGTCAACCACTACTGCTTGATTCTTTTCTTTCCTTCTGGAGGTAGTTGGTGTATATACAGATAGCATCTGTACACACACACACACACACACACACACGCACACACACACACAATAAACAAGTATGCTTTTCTGCAGTTTGCAGAGCATTGAACAATGTATCCTGGTAAAGGAACCCTGTCTCTTCATACAGAGTTATACTTTTTTTCTCCTTCAAATGACTGTATTATTACATGGTTGAGAGGAAACTAAGACCCAGATTTGGGAAGGGATTTGCTTAAAATAGTAGTAGGGATAGGGGAGGCAGGAGATAGAGATGACCTGAAATGGGAAAGTCACACAAGAGGGTGAGGAGACATGGTGACAGGTTCTTGCCCTGATCATGTGACGCTGAGCTGCAATCATAAACTTTCCAAAGGAAGGCTGTGGCTCTCAAGCTCTAACACTTTATCAGAAATTTTCAGTTCTTGCTTTTTAAAATTTTACCAGAAGATGAAATATTTGCTTCCAAAGATCTCCAGACTCCTTGGTATGTCAATTCACCATTGTAGATATTTCAATTTCACATATCTGTAGCTTCTGCTAATAGTGTTCTTCATTGTTTACAGGATTCTGTTTTGTCTTGCCAGATAGACTGTGGTCACCTCAGAGGCTTGGAGCTGTGTCTTACTCTTTTTTTTTTTTCGAGACAGAGTCGCACTTTGTTGCCCTGGCTAGAGTGAGTGCCGTGGCATCAGCCTAGCTCACAGCAACCTCAGACTCCTGGGCTCAAGCAATCCTCCTACCTCAGCCTCCCGAGTAGCTGGGACTACAGACATGCGCCACCATGCCCGGCTAATTTTTTCTATATATTTTTAGCTGTCCAATTAATTTCTTTCTATTTTTGGTAGAGATGGGGTCTCGCTCTTGCTCAGGCTGGTCTCGAACTCCTGAGCTCA
>CAUYSK010018906.1:0-55600 GCA_963575035.1 Avahi laniger
CGACACAGAGTCTGGCTCTGTTGCCTGGGCTAGAGTGCCATGGCATCAGCCTAGCTCACAGCAACCTCAAACTCCTGGGCTCAAGCAATCCTCCTGCCTCAGCCTCCCGAGTAGCTGGGACTACAGGCATGCGCCACCATGTCCAGCTAATTTTTTCTATTTTTAGCTGTCTGGCTAATTTCTTTCTATTTTTAGTAGAGACAGGAGTCTCACTCTTGCTCAGGCAGGTCTCAAACTCCTGAGCTCAAACGATCCACCCGCCTTGGCCTCCCAGAGTGCTAGGATTACAGGCGTGAGCCACCGCACCCGGCCCATGTGATTTTTAATTAGATTTCAAGAGCAGTGAAGTTCCACCGGTACTCACAGAGTTCTCAAGGTTTAAAACCGGATAGAATAATAGCAATCTAGTTGAATTGCCTCATTTAGCTTAGCTATCTTGCTTATGAAGCTAAACCTGTGACTCAAGAATATGGCATTAAACACCAGGGACAGTCATTTCACTGATGGCCCAGTTCTTATTCTTCACTCACCTTTGCTATGCCCCGCCCCTTGACACAAAGCTCAGCCATGTGACTTCCTTTGGCCAATGGGATGTTAGCTAAATGGAATGCAAACAGAGGTTTGAAAAGTGCCTGCACATTGAGACTTGCTCTTCTGTTGCTCTTTCTCTTCCACCATACCCGTGAGTACGTGCCTGTCCTAACTTGCTGGAGGAGAAGATGCATGGAGCACAGCCGCAGTTCCTCATCCCAGCCAAGGCTATTCTCACTAGCTGACAGCTAGCCAACCCCAAGAGTGAGTTCAGCCAGGATCAACCAGCTGTCCCGAAACTGACTGCAGATGTATAAGCAAGCACAGCCAAGATCAGCAGAACTTCCTCCCTGACCTATACATTGGCACTATTGGGTTTTAGAGAGTTTGGTTTGTAGCATTATTACAGCAGTAACTAACGAATACTATACTCTTACAAAGTAATAAAAATTAATTACCAGCAAAACAAATATTGAAATGCAAACACAATTCTTCTTTATTGAAATAGAAAGTATTTTAATTAAATTATTTGGTTTCTCTACAACTGCAGCACGCCTTGCCTCCAACCACATCCATGTCCTTGGGTTGAGCAGACCAGGTAGGATGCACTCAGAGAAGACAAGCAATGGACAACAGCACGCTCAGCATCAAAGTGCCAGATGTCACCTTTCTGGCACTGCTCGAGGGCCAATATTTAACATGCACATCATCCAGGATCGAGAGCACGGCCTCCATGGTCTCCTCACAGGTGGGCTGGACCTGCGCTTCTGGCAGAATAAACCCAAATGTACCATTGTCCCTCAGCTCAAACGTGAATGAGAAGGGGATCCCAATGTCTCGCGCCCAGTCTCTTGAAGACCCTGATGTGGGATCTACAAGTGAAACATGAAGGCAAAAGTAGAAATCATACTTTCAAAGGACAGATTCCTATAGCCATTTCAGGGAATAAAGGTTCAATCAGTAAAATAAAGAAACTCTTTCAGATGATGGTCTCAGGGACAGCTGTCTTCTCCCTGTCCTTGATAGTAAGTAAACCCTCTGCGGGCAGGGAGCACATCTTATGCAGCCTCTCTGCCCCCACGGTACCTAGCACTGTGTCTGGCACATGGAGAGGTTTGGTTCAAGTTTCTCAGCTGAATCAAAGACTAGGGAAGATAATAATGCAAGGCAAGAGTGACCTGACTCATATAAAGGAATAAAAACAAAACGACCCACAGGGAAAATATTACCTAGATGGGTTCACGAAGGGTGGAGGAGGTAGAGGTTGGGGCTGGGGAAAGCAGTGCATTCTCCTTTCAACTAAATTCTTTCCTTTTAGATCCTCTCTCCAGGCCCCACCCTGCCCTGCTTTCTTAGCCTGATGGATCGTCTAGGAACTGAATCAACTGACCAAGGGTCAGTGGACAGTGTCCTTCCCGTTAATTCCTGTGCCTTCTAACTTGCCAGCTCTTTTTAATTGAAGCCAGGGGAAGTTCTGGTCTGAGCTAGTGCATTAAGTTTTTTGCTTTTAGCTCATACCTTATCCCTAGAGAGTATAATTCTGGATTTGTACAGATTGTCTTTTATCGTTGGTCATTTTGATTTGTACAACTCCCTGTTGATCTCAGGAACTCTTCTGTTCCTCTCCTGCCCACCTCACCACCAAAGTCCACTGACTTCTTTTGTGCCTTAGATACTATTGAAGAGGGGAAAAAAAAGATACTTACATAAAATATCTGCACTTGATCCAACTCTATAATTGGTTCCATACTTTGCTTTCAATGCATTTGCTGCCTTCTGTCCAACTTGAATCTGTAGGTGGGAAATGTAGAGACAGATATCTGATGTTAAAAATAAATTCAACAATCCAATGTTTGGTATTTTGTCCCAATCCATCTCCAGAGTTTTAGAGCATCTTTCCAACTTCCCATTGGACATCTACATCTAGGTAGTCTGCTGGTACCTCAGCTTCAACACACTCGAATCCAATTTCATCATCTCTCCCACTAATCTCCCACTAATAAGGCTGTTCTAACTTTCATATTATTTCTGGCTTTGCATGCTCTCCCAAATGTGCTTGTAAAATTCTGCAGGTGTCTTTGATATTCCTTCTCTCAAACAGTGGCCAAGTTGCATTTCCAGGGTCATCACCCTGTTTCGGATTCATGACCTCTGAATCAGTCTGTTGCATCTTCTAATGAGTTTCCCTTCCTCTTACCAATCCTTGTTCCATTGATCCCACCTCACCTCCAGATGCAGTTTTGTAGCACAGAGAGAGCTATGATCACAGTCCTACAGAAAACCCTTCAGTGACTCCTGGTTGCTCACTGAATTAAGTACAAGCTTCTCTTCCCTTATTTTTTGAGATCCTCTACACTATGACCCCAACTCAGCTTTCCAACACCATATCTGTACATCCACCCTAGACTATAGTCAAACTCAAGTTTTCCCACTGTTGCTCAGACATATCCCACATTCCTCAGCTTCTCTACCTTTCCTCAGGGTGTTTCCTCTATCCGGGATCCCTACCTCTTTTCTCTACCTGTTGAAATTCTACCCAACCTCAAAGGGCTTTCTCAAATGCCAGCTTCTCCATCGGGCCCTGCCTGACCACCCCAACTGGATTCTCTCTCTCCCCACTTGACTCTCCCACAGACCTTTGTTCATACCTCTCTAAAGGAGTCCCCTTATTTTTCCTTATAGGTGCTTGATACTTACCTCTCATAGACTCACAGAATCTCAGAGCTGGAAGTCACACGTGTCTCCACATCCCTCACCACATCCCCTCACTTCGTGGGAAATCCCTCAGAACTAGATCGTTGCTAAGGTCTCTGCCTTACTCTCAGCAGACCCTTTCCTGAGATCGGGGTCACTACTTAAAACCCAAGTCTGTTGACTGTGCTCATTGATCTAATAAATCTTGCATAGGTCCGTCAAGAGACCCTCTAAGTATTCCCCATCCTAGATTCCCCAGTACTATATCCTACCCCCTAGATGGTATGTCCCACTCCAAAACCAGCAAAACCCCCTTGCCACTCCCTGCCTGGGCTGTGATCCACACTGCTTTACCTCTGAGGGCAGCCGGGCTGTGCTTGCAGCTGCATCAACTCCCCTGACTCCTGACTTGTGATGGGCCAAGTTTCGGATCCTGTCTCCCCCTTCCTGGCTCTGCACTGTCCAGCTGACTCCTAAGATGTCACAGGGTGGTGCTTGGGTAGGGTGGGGACAGGCCCAGTGAAATTCAAAAGAAACAACAGAAAAGGCAAGACACGGTGTGTGGGTGTAGGGATCCTATGTGGCAGTTGTGGGCAGCCCTCTTAAGGCATTTGGGACTTTCTGTGTGTGGCTAAGATAAAGGAAAAAACATGCAGTTGAACATATTTGGAAGCTTTTTGTCTTCTCTCCACATACTACCGAGAATTTTATCTTTGGCCATTCACCTTTTTTCTCTGTTCCTAAAAAGAGATTCTGAGTCTACCTCAGTTCATGCGTTTATGTTGTCCAGAATTCAGACAGTGGACAGGAAAGGCCAAAGAAGCACGAGGTATAAAGCTCGTCTAATTGTTTGCAGTGGGAAGAGGTACAAAAGCTGTTTGTAGAAAGAAAAGGAAGTTATGAGAGGGATGACAGTCAGAAAGGAGATTTCTTTTCTGGACAAAGAAATTCTGGTGGAAATAGGAGAAGAAGTGGAAGATTTCAGGGCAGCTGCTATGTGTGATGATGTAGAGATGAGGCCTGGGCAAAGCTTTGCTGAGATTCACCAACTACACTCCCTTTTGAAGTTCTTTGAGTCTCTAGTAGAGATACAAACTGCTTTTAATTGTTTTTAATCCCTATGCGTTTCTGTGTTTCTTTGAATGAAACTCCACGCTAACTGCACCACTGGGGCCTTAACATTTATTTGGGATATGCGGATCGCCCCAGGCTACACCTGCCATCCACATGGCTCCTCGCTTTTTTCTTTTCATTTCTGCAACTCTTTCTTCTTCCCATAGCCAGCCTTTACTTGCTTTATTTTCTATAGTTCTCTTCTCTCAACTCCTGTATGTGGGGTGGGAAACAGTCTTCCCAGTTTCCCCTTCTTTGTTGACAAAAGGACTTTTGAATTTTATTTTTTTAACAATTCCGCAAGCAATGACTATGGGGAAGTAGATAGGAGTAAGAAATAGACATGAGAAGTGTGCAGTTGCAATCCGTAGCTTATAGATTTGGTCTTGTCTAAGAAGATGAAATGGAAATCCCCTAGACTTCTGACTCCATTTCCATCTGTGGGGGTGGAACTCCTGACTGCACTTTTCTCTCCTTCTGGCACTATGTTGCAAGGCCATGTAGAGTCAATTTCTCTGCAGCCCTTTTTCACAGCTTAAAGGTACTTCCTAGTAAAAGTAATAAAAGCTCCTTTGCCAGTAGTACATAACATACATTGCAAAAAACCTCTAGCGCACTTAGCAACTCCTTCTCCGGGCCCAGAGAATTTCCTACAGGCATATATTCACAGGCAGGCACACGACAACAGTGGTTAAGGCCTTGGCATGTTGGGGGCTGGGGACAGCTTGAGATGGAGCACAGAGGTTGATATGGAAAAAGTTCAAATGGAAAAAAAATGTAAGCACATAAAATATTAGAATTCTTATAGCCATTCTAATTTCCAAAGCAGTTTAGAGAGGGGCTGTATATAGTCATGTTTTTCCTACACACTGATTGCCAAGTTGTCTATCATGCTGTATAATATTAACCATGATTTCTATAAATTTTTGGTTTTATAAATATATAGAGATTAATTACTAGTCTCTGCTGGTTGTAAATAGTACTAGAAAAGGAAATCTTCTTGGAGCAGTTGGCTTGATCTATATCTTTGAGCACTCTATCTAAGCTTATCCCCCAAGAACCTAGAAACACTGCTAAGTAGCTTTGATAAGGCAGACTCATGTTAGCAAAATTTTCACACTTTTTATTGAAAAATCTTGGAGATGACTACTTATGAGAAGTCTTCAGCACCTGGGACTGTAAGAGATACTGAATTGAAGGCATCATTCTCAATGTGATTTACCAATTTCTGCATATAGTACTGAGGAATTGACAGGAATTCCCTTCTTAGAGTCACCATCCAGTAGTGGCCATGTCATTGCCCCAAGTCCCTCCTGACTTCTGGTTCCCCCTAGCCTGTGGCCACAGGGCTCTAACCAAAAAGCCTATCAACAGCACAAGACACTCCAACCTTTGAATACAAATCTTGCAAAATGGTCATGTAGTATTTGTTTTCCTGAACCAATGAGAGAATGAAGTACCCAAGACAAACACTGAAGTGTACCAGCCTCTCTTTTTCTGCTAGCGGAAAACCCCTTTCCATCAAATATCTACGATGGCGTGTCTTTGGAAATTCACTTGTGTTTGCCACAGATTCCTTTAAGCAGAAAGTGGAAATCTACAACAAATATCACAGAAACTGGGGATATTCTGGGCTTCCTGACCGAAATCTCTATTTCTATAGATTTCCTTATTGCAGAAATAGAACTTCCAGGGCTCACAAAGGAGAAGGAAACAGCACATAGCTGACTGGGAATCTAAATTGATAATGGCTCCTAGAAGTTGCTAACCCTTTCTGAGCAGACGGAGACAGTGGGAGGTAGTAGGTTCATGAGTGTGGCCTCTGGAGTTCAAAGACATGACTTTCAGCCTGGACTCCACCACTTCCTGTCTATAGGGTTCTGGAAATAAAATTAACTCAAGGTTGCAATTTCTGTGTCTCCAAAATGAGCTTAATATATTGTCATGAGGGTCAAATGAGATAAAGGCTGTAAAATTCCTTTGTAAATTGTAAAGATTCAAGTGAATGTTAGTTATTTTCATATTTTGCAAAATGATCATTTAGTACAAGTATTCCTGGATCAAGAAAGAAAAAAATGATTGCAAGAAAAGTATTTACGTGATGTTGGGTATTTTTGACTAGTGGGGAAAGGGCTCCCCTCCAGCAAAGATCTACGGTGGCTTTTCTTTTAGCAACCAAACCTTGTGCTTTGTGGGTCATGTTCCAGTGGGAGAGGGACAGGTGGTATAACCTAACCACGAGGTCTCTGTGGTATTAAGAAAAGAGCGATCTTAACCCCAAACCATCCCAGAATTGCTATAATGAGGAGTATGTTTAAAAAAATAAACAGATAAACAGAAAATAACAAGTGTTGACCAGAATGCAGAGAAATTGAAACCCTTGCACACGGTTGGTAGAAATATAAAATGGGCAGCCTCTATGGAAAACAGTATGGTGGTTCCTCAAAAATTAAAAATAGAATTACTGTATGATCCAGCAATTACACTTTGGGTATATATCCCAAGAATTGAAAGCAAAGTCTAAAGAGATTTTTGTATACTCATATTCATAGCAATATTATTAACAATAGCCAAAAGATCAAAGCCAAGTGTGCACTGATGGATGGATGGATGGATGGATGGATAGGATAAACAAAATGTGATATACACATACAATGAAGTATTATTCGGTCTTAAAAATCGAAGGAAATTCTGACACACCTTACAACATGGAGGAAACTTAAGGACATTCTGTTAAGTGAAATAAGCTAGTCATAAAAAAGACAAATACTATATAATTCCTCCTTGGGTGTCTAGAGTAATTAAACTCATGGAAACAGAAAGGAGAAGAGTGGTTGCCAGGAACTGGCATAAGGGAAAATGGGAAGTTGTTGTTTAATGGGTATAGTTTCAATTACGCAAGATGAAAAAGTTCTGGCGATTGCTTGCACAATAATGTGAATATAGTTAACACTACAGAACCGTATACTTAAAATGGTTAAGATGGTAAATTTTATGTTATATTCATTTTACTACAATTAAAACTTGAAAAAAAAATAAAACAGAAAACAAATATTACAATTTGCAATTCTAAATTTATCCTCCCTTTGACTTGTGTCTGTCCTTTGGCTCACAAAAGGGCGAAGAGCCCAGTCCTTTTCAGCAATTCTGCCCACTGGTGCTTGGGTAAACACAGCTTCAGAGAAGGACCTAGATAAGACAAAACACAGTTTCCCTGCCCCGGCTTGCATTTCACTAGCACTTCCCCTTACAAATAATCCTAGACAAATACCGGAGGAAGAGTTTAGAAGAAAATAGATCATTGTGTTTAGCAGAGAAGAGAGCAGATATTATTTAGCCACGTTATTTTAGATATGCCATATTCCACTAACAGCTGGCAAGTCTTTAAAGCACGGTTCAAAGCTGTAATTGCTGAATGGAGCTGCAAGAGAATTTCCAGAAATGAAAGCACATTCCTGCAGATTATTAACATAATCATCTCATTTATATTATAGATGAATACCTAAGATGTCTCCCAACTTGACACTTTATGAAACAGGTAGTTAATTAATGTAGGTAAAGCAGCGTTTAACCTGAAGCCTTCCCAGCAGGCGTCTGGCAAGGTGCAAAAGCAGGAAAAAGAAAATAAGGATGAGCAGAGAGAACAAAAGTGGGGCTGGAGCCCAAATCTTGGAAATGAAAATCAGAAAAAAGAAGGCAGAGGTCCTACCGTGTCCTACTATAAGGCATTGTGGACTTACCAGTTCTTCATGGTTACTTGATTTATTTTGAGTATACCCATAAGGTGTGAGAATTAACTGCCCATAAGAGTGCATAGTCAGGAAGCACAAAATGTTGTCCTTCTTGCTCTCTACAAAGCTGGAGACAGCTTTAGTCTCTGGTTCAGACACTGGTCCTGTCCCACAGAATGTTAAATTTTGGCAGTTTGTGGATGCACCAACACCTGGAACATATAGGAAACCACGAAGATGGTTTCATGATCTCAGTTTAGAAATGACGGAGGGCCAAAAGTCATCCTTACTCAGGGCATCTGTGGGGGAAATCAGGGCTTGCCCTTGGTTGTCTAAGTCCTGGCTAAATCAATCACTGTTAGGATAGTCATTCTAGAAGGAACTCAGAAAGACAAGAAGGCTGATGTTAAGATTTAGAAGCAAATTTCACACTTGCATGGCCCAGTAAAGAAGATGCAAAATGAAATGACATTTCAACAATCTTTTCCTTAAACCTATGGCGGGCCCTGAAACAAATAGACCAGTTCTGGGGTTCCTAGGATTGAGTGTCATTAGAGTTACTTGGCAAGGACATAAGTAGCCTGTCTTCCTCATTAATAATAATAATGATTAACAGCTGAGCACCTCTTACATGCTAGGTGCTGTGCCCAGCACCTCCTGTGTAGCATCACATTTAACCACAATAACCTACTGATAAGGAGGGATTATTGTGACTCACGTTTTACATAAGAGAAAACTAAAGCGGAGAGATGAAGCAATTTTTTCCAAGACCACACGGCTGCCAAGTCTCAATGTTAACCCCTACCGTCTGGTTAATGGCAATGCTCTTAACCACTCCTGCCTCTTTATTTGCTTCCAATCCATTGGGCATTTTGAGATTCAGAAACATGAAAATGCCATAAAAAGAAGAAAATATTTGCTTTGTTTACTGCTCACCCCCTGCTGTAAAATAATCTGCAAGGATGATTCTCTGATTTTTGTTTTCTTTATGATAATACATATATTTAAAAACAAAGGGATGGACTTGAAATATATTCACACTGGTCAAGGTCAACTTTGTCCTTGTATAACCAACCTTACTTGAAAAGAGCCCTGCCCTCGAGTGTTGATGGCTCTCACTATCTAGATAATATCATCCCTTTAAAGGGAATAAAATTGGTCAGAAAGCCTGGAAAGCTGTATAAAATTAGATGTTTATTTCCCCAAATAATATCTTTAGTAATTTGCCTCTTTTCTTGCTTCTCAGCTCTATTTATTTGTTCATCATTTCATCCACTAAAAATGTACTTACTGCACCAAGATACATTGAAATTTCGATTGAGATCTGACCCAAAACATGTGCCATTTTCATGGGATGAGCGGGATTTCCTCCAAAGACGATCCTGTAACAGAGGAACAGAGGGCTGTTGCCATTCTAAGGTTTCCTAAATCACAGTGTTAGTGATGATAGGTGGTCCTTGAACACGAGAAATGTTTCCTAGGATTATCTGGAAGAATGTGCCTTTAACATTCTGAACGTTAAGTCATAATTTGTGTGTGTGATGTTTAGTCCCGCAGATGGGGTAGCAAATCCCAATAACAGGAACATCTGTACAACCCGAAGTGTACTATGTGTACACGGTCCAACTGGAGGAGGTGGCGTGGCCTTTTCCTCACCAACAGACTCGCAGTGTCTGTGGATGTGATCTGCTTACTCAGGGAACACTCCAGAGGCATTTTATACGTCCAAGTGATACAGGAGGAAAGGGAAATAGCTTGACAGATGGAAAAGGCCATTCCAGGTGTATCAGATATGGTCTCTGCACATTTCTGGATGCCAGAGACTGATGAGTGGAGATGGGGATAACGACAAGTGTCACCAGACAAGCTCAGGGGGAGGACTTGATTCACACACCAGGCCGGAAAGGCTGTTCCAGAGAAAGGGGGCCCCTGCCGGGCCTTTGGGGGAGCAAAGGGAGAGGGGAAGCAAGGAATGCTCTCTAGCAACACGGGCTCTTATTTGTGGAGTGATTCGCTTAGGAACACTTTAAAGAGAACGTTCCCTACTACATAAAAAGTCTTTATGAAATATTTCCACATGTGTGCATGATCACAGTGAAAAAATGTAGGCTAGTATCTCCCATAAATTCCGGGGGGAAAAAAAAGAAAAATGTAGGCTGGCTTTGTATTTGTACATCACTCATTCCCCTCCTGCTTCAAATCCACTGACTTGAAGTGGATGCAGGTTGATGTATGAATTTTTTTTTAATCAATGCAGTCCTAATTAGGTGGCAGGCAATCCGCACACCTTAAGAAGACAGAGGAAGAGAAAAGTTTAGTCAGACTGGAAAATTGGGAATATGTCAAAAACAAACAGGGAAAAAAACTTGTGTTGGACTTCAACTCTAAAAAGGCATTAGGCTTCTTCAGTCCTAGACTTGACTTAGATTGTTTGGTTAAAAAACATCAAGCAGATTTTTATCCCAAATGGGGTTTCGTTCTTTACATAGGTACAAAATATTTTTATAGCTGGAATGGCTGAGGTTGGAAAATTAGTTGAGCTTTAGTTCAGGAACACATCCCAAGACCAAACTCAGTGTACTCACAGTCGTCCACGAGTAGATATAACCGTCTATGTTGAGAACTGGAAGCACATAGAAGTCTAGGTTCCTAAGGAGCCTGCTTATCCTTGAGTTGTCTTTATAGTTTTGTAGAATCTGAAAATTAAAGAAACATTCAGAATGATTCTGGGGAAGTGTCTTTTCTCTCTTAATTTTCTACCAATTTTAACTTAATTCTAAGAGGTGACTACACAAGACCCCTCGGCACCCACACTTCCTCAGTTGTCTTACCCTGCATGGTGGTGTCGTGGTTCTCACACCTTCTCATGCGTCACAATCACCTAGAGAACTTGTTAAAACACAGATTGCTCCACTCTGCTCTCCCTTACCCCTGCCTAACTTCTCACCCCCCAACCCCTGCGCATTTCTAATTCACCAGGTTTGAGGTGGAGCCCAAGAATTTGTATTTCTAGCAAGTTCCCAGTTGATATTGATGCTGTTAGTCTGGGGAACTACTCTTTGTGACTTTTTTGTGTTTGGGTTTCTAAAAAGACTGACCCAAAAAGTATCCTGTATTGCTTTTAAAGGCTTCTTATTCCCTCAAGGGAGGGGTATGAGTAATACACACACATTCACTGTTAGGTATTTTCCATATGCCAAACCTCTTAATCCACACAACAGAACCACAAAGTAATCATTTCATATTCCTTTTACAGATGAAAAACTAGGGGTCCTAGTGTTCGAAAATTTGCCCAATACTAGACAGAGTCAGGATTCAAACTCATCTCTAACTCCCAGCGTGTATCTTCTTCTATTAATACATTTAGATATATTTACCCTCCAATAAAAATGATTTTGCATACACTAGAAAGGTATGAGAATATTAACTCGGTTATCAGTGAAGCTACTGATAATCGCATTTGATTT
Organism: Avahi laniger; assembly: GCA_963575035.1. Classification (NCBI taxonomy): domain Eukaryota; kingdom Metazoa; phylum Chordata; class Mammalia; order Primates; family Indriidae; genus Avahi; species Avahi laniger. The sequence continues at coordinate 11,537 of CAUYSK010018906.1, forward strand.
GAGGTGAAGGACTGGCTCAGAAAAGAGTGCGTTGCTAACATGTGAAAGAAGCGTGTTTTCTAAGTGACGAAGAAGTGACAGGTATTTTATGGGGGTGGTTTACAATGATGAGAAAGCTAAAGACACTTACTTCTTTCACAAACCATTGGCAAAAAGCTGGGGCAATCCATTCCCTAGCATGAATTCCACAGTCAATCCAAATGATCTTCTTGGGGTTGTTGGATGGTTGGCTGATCTGGAGGAGACATCGTGCTCTGTTACCAAACAATCACTTACTATCGTAAGCCACTGAGCAAAGTTATCAGGTTTTTTATTCCCCTAGAGGTCCCTTTCTAATTCCACTCTGTGGTTTCAGGAAGGAGGCAAGGATGCTGATGGAGACATGCACCAATGCCACCCTTGCCTCTGTTACTCTTGTTTTCCTGCCGGTTTCCTTGGTGGTGGTTCTCCGGACCATGCATGACTCCCCATGGCACCTGCCCCAACAGTGGTCTTCCCTATACCCTAAATTATTCCCTGACTATAAATAAAGGCATTAAACCCTCCAAGCCAAGAGGCTAAATCTGTATAAACCTTATAAAACCTTTGCACATAAAGTTCATGCAGAGTAGTAAAGTGCACGAGAGGTAATGTTTGAGAATCTAAAGTACTTAAAAATGAATCCTAATCTTTGCTTAAACTTCTTGAAACTTCAGACGGATCCAAATACGCAATCTCCTGCAACACTTACTAAATCCCCCTTCCCCTCAGAGACTGCCCACTCCCAGCCAGCCCAGTCTTCCTTCCTCTCTCCCCATTTGTTATTTTTGTACATCAGTGCAACCTCACTCCAGCAAGAAAGATCCCTCCTCTTTCAGGGCAGTGGGGAGGTGGGAATTCATCCAGCAACTGTGGAATCTCTTTGGTGGAGAAGACACTGAATACACCCATGTTTGTAACAGCCACATCTGTTTTGAATTTGTAAATGGCCTAAACCAGTGCTATTTGTTGAAAGCCATTGGCAGCTGGGCTGATGAAGGCTCTCTTCCTCTTTATGAAAAACTTACAAATTGAGATAAATATGTGGCTGGATCTATCATCTTTAAGCAATTTTCACCTTTAGCCTCACCTATTTTTCAAAGCTGCCAGGACAATTCCTAATCCACCTCTTACCTTAATTTTCTCTTATAATTACCCCTTTTATGAGTACATGTATGTTAATTACATATGTATCTTTATTGCCCCTTTATTATCTCCTCATTGTGTTCTTTATAATATGCCCTGGGCAGAGGATGTTTAGTTGTCTTTTTGGCTGCTCTAGCTCAGAGGTTGGGGACCTGCCGAAAATCAGATAGGCAAGTGCCCCATGCTTAATATGTTGACCAATCTCCCACAGGATCCCCGAGTAAATTCTATTTCAGAGCCAATATGTTTTTTTGTAGTTGTAGATAACTCTCAAAGTTGAGGTTGTACTTTGTAAATTAACACATCTTCACTAAGTACTAAGGAGGCAGTGAACTGAGTAAAAAATGCTAGCTCCTAATGCCAGGCTACTTCGGCAGTGGTTCTTCAAGAGCGGTCCCAGGCTAGCAGTGGCAACGTCACCTGGGAACTTGTTAGAAATGTACTGTGGTTCTAGAACTTGAGTGTGTGTCAGAATCACCTGAAAGAGGGCTCATTAAAACAGATTGCTGGGCTTCCCCCACCTCCCTCCACCCCCACCCAGAGCTTCTGATTCTGTAGACCCCATAGGGCCTAAGAATGTGCATTTCTAATAAGACCCCAGGTGATGTGAATTCTTCTGATCCAAGGACCACCCCTTTGAGAATCAGTGGTTGGTACACAGATTGTGAACACTGGCTACAAGTTAGGATAACCTGGGGAGCTTTCAAAGCATTCCCGGGCCCATCCTGGATCTATTAGTTCAAGTCTAACCTAATTATGTGGGGCCCAGGCATCAGGATGACTCGGTGGGTCCCCAGGTGATTTGAATGTGCAACCAAGACTGAACACCACAGGTCCAGAACTGGAAGCCCAGAGGTCCTGGCCCTGTGCAAAAATGGCTATTTGGTCCCAAACATCTTTTGTCATGTCCCATGCAAAAGGGGTAGGAGACCCTGGAGACCTGGTTATCTCTCGGCTATGCTACTATTTGACCGTGTGATCTTTCACAAGTCCCCTCTCTCCTCTGGGTCTTTGTTCCCTTAAGCATAAAAGGAAGGAGGCAAAAATGAAGGTTTTCTATGGTTTTCAAACATTTTTATGAGGAAAAATTGTGTTTTTTAAAATAGAACATTTTACAAAAATGAAATAAAACAACAACTTAAAATACAGATTAAAAGTGAACCATCTCTGGTTGGAGCACGCATGGGCATTGTCCACTTCTGGGTTATGTTGTTTTTCAGTCCTACCCCTGTGGTTGCACCCAACTGTCCCAGTTCTCTTTACCCCTGAACTTGATTCCACCCAGATGATTAAGGCATAAGCATCTAGAAGTTTTGAATTTTAAAATCCCACTTTGGGGCAGAGAAGGCAAAGTCTCTTTGTATTGCTTCTTTTAATCTTTTCCACGTTTCTGGCCAGAGCCATTGAGTAGTAATACACAAATATCCTCAGATTGGGTAATTCTCCCAGCAAGGTAATTCTCAGCCTTCTTACTCACCTTCAGATAATACATAGGCCGGGCCTCATAGGTCATTCCTAGGAAATGCTGTGTTACCACTTCCGGGTACTCCTCGGTGATCTGGCTCATCCACCAGTAGATCTGAAACAGCCAGGGAGGGCTGTGGCTGTCAATAGGAAAATTGTTTGCCTGCCTCTGATTAAAATGACTGTTTCCTTCACTGAGACATTGAACTCTGCACTCTTTGCTCTAGATTGCAACAGCTGTGTGATAAACAAAAGAGAAAACTAAACCAATGAATTTATTACCTCCGGCCTCTCCTTTTCTTTAAAGATCTACTCTGCCACTAAGTCTTAGAACACCTTGTTGAACTTCACAAATAAGTTACTGAGAATTAACAATTTCACAATAAAAATAAAACAAGAAGTGTCAAAGTGAAATGTCAGAGAAATCAACTGTCAAACTCAATACTTAAGGAAATCGGACATTTCATATTTAATGACCTAATATTTATTGCTTAATCAGTACTGTAGTGGTATAGTTTATTTCATTTACTTCCACAACAATGCTGCAAAATAGATATTACCATTCCTATGTTATGAAACTGAGGATCAAGGAGGTTAAATGTCTTGGTCAAGGGCACACAGCCAATAAATGGCCAAGCCAGGTGTGAGCCCATCTCTGATACCAGAGCATAAGGTTTCCATGGGCCATACTGGACTTTGTTCAGAATCATAGAACCTTCAGTACTTTGGGTGATTGTTACAGAAGAAAATATAAATTCTTTCTTGTATTCTTTGAAAAAAATTCTGGAAAATATCAATATATTCCCAAATGCTGAGAGAATAAATTGGTAAAGCCTGTTTGGAGGACAACTTGTGTGTTTATATCAGAAATTTATATGTGCATATCCTTTAGCCTAACAATTCTATTTTTAGAAATTTACATCTCAAAAAATACACACACACACACACACACACACACACATACACACATATAGCAGCTATTTTTTCACTGAATCTTGTTTTGGAAACCACCAAACTTAGTAGCAACACAGATATTTCTTTGATAAAAACAGTTTTCTCTTATTAAGAACTGCTGCTCATGCCCCTTGCATCCTCCAAGAAATTACAGCTAAATATGATTCAATCAGGCTTCTCCATCTCACATCTCACACCCATATAAACACCAACCCTGCACTGCTTAAACCTGCAAACAAAAACAAGGGTTAATTAATTCTAGCTCATATTCATGCTAGCAAAACTTACTCATTGAGATGTTCTTGTCCTCCTTTTTCTTTTTGTTATTAATTTGCTTTATTTTTTTGAGACTGGGTTTTGCTCCATCATCCAGGCTAGAGTGCAATGGTGTCATCATAGCTTACTGCAACCTAAAACTCCTGGGCTCAAGCAATCCTCCTGCCTCAGCCTCCAGAGTAACTGGGACTAAAGGCGTGCACCACAAAGCCCAGTATATTTTTCTATTTTTTGTAGAGACAAGTCTCACTATGTTGCCCAGGCTGGTCTTGAACTCTTGGCCTCAAGCAATCCTCCTCCCTCGGCCTCCCAAAGTGCTAGGATTATAAGCATGAGCCACCACACCTGGCAGTTTCCCTTTTTATTTCTTCTCACCAGGTTTTGCAGCTTCAGTGGTGGTGGTGGCCGTGATGTTTGGGAATCCCTTGAACTCAGGGCACGGGCACATCCTAACACCCACATTTTAAGCCTCTCTAATCCATGGATACTAACAGCGAACCATCCCTTGCCCATATTTAAGAAGGTTGTGACACCACCACCTGCCCCAATGAGTTCTTGCTCACCTCTTCCATGGTGTGGTATGTGTTATAGGAATAGGTCTCCAGGCTCCTCCATGCACTCACTGTTTCGTCTACAATCTCTTGCCTGTGTTGTGCTAAGGATCTGCGAAGGGAAGAACGTAAGACAAAAGGCAGCGATGAAACTGGGATATCCTGAGGGCTAGAAGGTTGATGGAAAGGGTTGTAGAAATCAGCAAGCACAGGACTTGGAGGACAAAAGCCAGTGTTGGAGTGTTGGCCCCATAACTTATGGATTGTGAGACTCTGGGCAGCTGTCGAGCCACTCTGAGTGGCAGTTACATCTGCAGGGTAAGGACAAGCATTCAAACCTTACAGCCTTACAAGGAGGCTGGGATAATTCCCTAAGAAGTGGAGGATAAAAATACTTTTAAATTTGTAAAAGAAATAATAACTAAGATTTGTTGAACCGAAACTTATTATGAGACAATGCACTGTTCTAAGCAATTTAAATTTCATTGACTTCTCTCTAAAACTTTGAGATAGATGCCCTTACTATCTCCACTTCAGAGATGAAGAAACTGAATCCCAGGGAAAGTGTTATTGAGATTTAAATTCTAATAGTCTGCAATATTAACCTCTGTACTGCATATAACGGTGAGAACTCATCTTTATGCAATGGTTTATCTTTTCAAAAAAATAAACTTTATATTTTAGAACACTTTTAGGTTCACAGCAAAATTAAATGGAAAGTACAGACTGTTCCCATGAACCCCCTATTCTCACACACACTACCTCCCCCGCTATAGACATCCCACATCACACCGGTGCATTTGTTGCAAACAGTGAACCTACATTAACACATCACTATCCTTTTCCAAAGTCTATAGTTTACGTTAGGGTTCACTCTTTGTACATTCCAAGGGTTCTGACAAATGTTTGATGACACGTATCCACCTTTACAGTATAATATAGAATAGTTTTAATGTCCTAAAAGTCCTCTGTGCTCTGCATATACTGGTCTTTTACTGTTTCCATAGTTTTGTCCTTTTCAGAATACAATATAATTGGAAACACACAGTGTGTAGGCTTTTCAAATTGGCTTCTTCTACTTAATAATATGCATTTAAGTTTCTTCCCTGTCTTTCCATGGCTTAATAAACTCATCTCTTTATTGGTGCTATATAATATTCCATTGTCTGGATATACCACAGTTTATCCACTCATCTACTGAAGGACATCTTGGCTGCTTTCAAATTTTGGCAATTATGAATAAAGCTTCTATAAACATTCTGTACAAGTTTTTGTGTGGGTATATTTTCAGTTCATTTGGGTAAATACTAAGGATCACAATTGTTCGATCATATGGTAAGAATATGCTTAGTTTTGTAAGAAGCTGCCAAACTGTCTTCCAAAGTGGCTGTACCATTTCACATTCTCACCAGCAATAAATGAGAGTTTCTGTTGCTCCACATCCTTGTAAACATTTGGTATTAGATTTGGTTTTGGATTTGGGCCATTTTAATAGATGTGTAGTAGTATCTCATTGTTGTTTCAATTTGCAATTCCCTAATGACATATGAGGTAGAATATCTTCTCATATGCTTACTTGCCATCTCCACATCTCCTTTGGTGAGGTGTCTGTTCAGGCATTTTGTCCATTTTTTTTCCACAACAAGGTAGCCTATTTTTGTTATTATTTCAGCATATTATGGGGGTACAAAGGTTTAGGTTATATATATTGCCTTTGTCATGCCCAGGTCAGAGCTACGACTATGTCCATCTCCCACGCAGTGTGCACTACACCCATTAGGTATGTATATAACCATCCCCACCACCCCCCTCCCACCTGCCCGACAAGTTTTTCTTTTCTTGATGAGTTTTAAGAGTTCTTTATGTATTTTACATAACAGTCCTTTATTAGATGTATGTTTTGCAAATATTTTCTCTCAGTTTGTAGCTTGTCTTCTCATCTTCTTCATGTTGTCTTTTTCAGGGTAGAAGTTTTTAATTTTGAAGTCCAGCTTATCAACTATTTCTTTCATACGTTGTGCCTTTTGTGTTGTATCTAAAAAGTCATAACCATATCCAAAGTCATCTAGGTTTTTTCGATGTCATCTTCTATAGTTTCATAGTTTTGCATTTTACATGTAGGTCTGTCATACATTTTGAGGTAACATTTGTGAAGAGTGTATCTAAATTCCCTTTTTTTTTGCATGTGGATATCTACTTGTTCCAGCAACATTTGTTGAATGGACTGTCTTTGCTCCTTTGTCAAACATCAGTTGATGATATTTGTGTGGATCTATTTGTAGGCTCCCTGGCTCCCTATTTTCTCCTTTTGATCTATTTGTCTTTTTTTTTTTTTTCTGCCAATATCACATTCTCTTGATTGCTGCAGGTTTATATTAATTCTTGAAGTTGGATAGTGTCAGTCCTTTAGCTCCATTCTTCTCTTTCAATATTATGTTGAGTATTTTGGGTATTTTGTTCTCCTTATAAACTTTAGAATCAGTTCGTCAATAACTACAAAATGACATGCTGAGATTTCGTTTGAGATTGCATCAAATATATAGATCAAGTTGGGAAGAACTGACATCTTAACAATATAGAGTCTTCCTATATATGAACATGGAATACACCTCCATTTATTTAGTTTTTCTTGGATATCTTTCATTAGAGTTTTATAGTTTTCCCCATATAGATCTTACACAAATTCTGTTAGATTTACACCCAAGTGTTTCATTTTGGAGGGTGCTGATATAAATGACAGTTTGTTTTTAATTTCAATTTTTACTTGTTAATTGCTGTTATATAGAAAAACAATTGACTTTCATATGTTAACTTTGTATCCTGCCACTTTGCTATTATATAATTGCTTTAGAAGTGTTTCTGCGGTTGATTCTTTCTCATTTTCTACATAGACAATCATGTTATCTGTGAACAAAGATGATTCAATTTCTTCCTTCCCAATCTGTATGCCATTTATTTCCTTTTCTTGTCTTATTGCATTAGCTGGTACCTCCAGTACAATGTTGAAAAAGAGTGGTTAGAGGGGACATCCTTGCCTTGACTGATCTTAGTGGGAGAGCTTCAAGTTTCTCATCATTAAGTACGATGTTAGTTGTAGGTTTTTTTGGACATGTTCTTTATTAATTGAAGAAGCTGTCCCTTTTTTAAAATCATGAATGAGTGTTAGATATTCTTAAATGCTTTTTTTTACTCTATTGATATGGTCATGTGATTTTTCTTCTTCATTCTGTGGATATGATGGATAACATTAATTGATTTTGTTGAACCAGTTTTGCATATCTATATAATTCTTTTTTTACATTACTGGATTTGATTTTCTAATATTTTGTCGAGAATTTTTATATCCATCTTCATGATAAATATTGACCTATAATTTTCTTTTCTTGTAATGTCTTTGTCTATTTTGCCTCAAAGATAGTGCTGGTTTCATAGAATGAATTAGGACATACTCTCTGTTTCTATAATATTCTAGAAGAGACCGTAAAAAATTGGTATAATTTCTTCCTTAAATGATTGGTAGAATTCACCAATGAACCCATCTGGGCCTGATGCTTTCTGTTTTAGAAGGTTATTAATTATTGATTCAATTTCTTTAATAGACATAGGTTTATTCCAATTGTCTATTCATGGTTTATCTTTAAACAGTTTAATAAAACTATCAGTGCCTTCTCTGTACCAGATACTGTGCTAATACCTAAGAGAAGACATTCATACACAGTGTATAATTTTATTCTCACTACAACTCTATGAAGTGTAATTATCCATGTTTTACAAATAAGGAAACTGAGACCAAGAGAAATTAAGTAACTTGCAAAGAGTCACAGAGCTAGTAAGTCATATAGCTAGTATTCTATACCTAAGTCACAAAAACAGTTGACGAATGTCTTAGTTTCCTAGCTGAAAGGCCTTATTTAAGCAGCAAATGGGGTTATAGTTTTATTGTAAGACCATACTGATAATTCATTCACCCAGCAAATATGTATAGAGTGATTACTATGTTAATGGCACTGAGGTATGAGTTTTTGGAGATGCTAGGCTGCAAACTTTTGTATAGTGATCCTGAATTGCAAGGAAATGTGTTAGAGATCTAATTAGCTAATGTTTCAATGACTTTTATCTATCTTCCTACATTTTTTTGACCATTCATGGTATTGTATCTTTTTCTCTAAGCATTCATTTCTTTATTTGTAAAATGGAAGGGATAATAGTACCTTCCCAAAGGAGTTTTCTGAGGATTAAATAAGCTAATCCATTTTTAACAATGAGCACAATTTCTGACACCTAGTCAATTCCTAACAATGTTAAAACACGGTAGTTCAAAACAAAGCAAATGCCCTATTTAGCTGCAATGCCCTATTTAGCTGCAAATCATACAGAGAATAATTTAGCCATCCAACTGGTATTATCCTCAAACAACACCAAACTACAAAACGTTTTGATAGAATTAATTAAAACTCAAGTTCCATTCATATCTACATAAGCTCAATAATTAGATTGACTAAATTTTAATTTTTTTACCTGGTTCATTTAGCATCTGGTACCACAATAAACTACTCTAATGGAATTCAATTTCACCACATAATTCCACTATTTTAAACTTGGAGTTACATTTATTATTGTTAATTGTTAGTAATATTAATAATAATTTGGATTCAACAGAAGCTTTTTGTCTTTAAAACTCTAAATGTTGTTACATTATTGGATGAAGTTTGGCCTATTTAGCTTGTCCAAATGAAAATCTCATGAGATAGGATTATCTAAATGATTAGTTCAAACAATGAAAATGAATTTTAGAAGGAGATTAAAAGAAACAAATGTTATTTAAATTATAACAATATGTTTCTTTATGTTATTCAAGGATTCATTTCTAATACCACTCACTGGAATTTTTTTCAATAAGCAAGAGTGCTTCAGAATGAGCAATTTTAATATAAAAATATATACTGGTGTGAGTAATATGCTGAGGTTGATTGCTTTACAAAAGATTGTTATTTTATAAAGAAAATATATATATGCTCTAGTGTGTTTAAAATTAATAAAAATTCAATCTTAACATAAATTTTCAGGAGCATATTTTATGTCTTTATTAACTAATCAGCGTGTGTATATATATATATATATATTTTATAATAACACCAGCTAATCCTTATTGAGCTCTGTATGTCAGGCACTAGTCAAAGCACTTTATATTATCCTATTATTTAATTCATTCAGCAACCCAATGAGAATGTACTCTTACTATTTTATACAAAGTAGTAATACTTTATGCAAAAATAGTAATAGTAGTAATAGAAAATAAGATTGCTTTCTTGTAGAGTTTAAAAGCTACTTAAGGCAATAATACATAAACATGTGAAAAGCAAATAACTTAGGCATTAAATAACAAGGCATGAGGTGTGATATACTAGTTTTTGACTAACTACCAATTAAATGGGGCTCAGAGTGTATTAAGGTCAGGAGAGGGAGAATTCCAAACTCAGGCATAGCCAGTGATAATAAGAACCAACATTTTTCTAGCAATTACATATGCAGAACTATTCTAAGAACTTGACATCTCTATATATACTTGTTTAATCCCAACAACAATTCTTAATGTAAAATGGGAATCCATAAGGTAAATACTATTATCCTAGGTATTTTTTTCCTAAATACTGTACATGGGCTAAGATTTTCTTTTATTACATCCTAGAAAATACAAATAAAATATTTATTAACCCATTTTTTTAATCACCTACCTCTGATTTGGGCTATAAAGAGAACAAAAATAAGTATCAGCTTTATAAATTTACTACAAAATAATTTTAAACCTTTTTCAGAATGGGAAGAGGAGAAGGAATGAAGTCAATGAAAAGAATATCTCTTCAGCCCTTCCCTGTCCCTCATTCCTCACACTGGCTGTTTTGCCTATTGCATCTTGCCAGGAAAGAGGTCATTAAAGATGCTTCCACAACAATGTGAGAACAAGGATGGTGGCTGGTCTTTCTTTCTTCACATAGTTTAGCAAATGTTTGGGTTTTTCCTTATCGTAGTTATTGACTCTGAGGGAGGAAAGAGAGTACACTAAGAAGCGGGGCTTTCACCTGGCGAATTCCTGTTTCAATGGGACTGGGATTCCCTGGCAATGTCACAACATGGAGGAGAATAAATTAAATGTAACTTAATACCCTCAAGCACCTTCATCTGACTTTCTCCCAGCTAAGGTCTGCAAAATGTATATGTTACTTCCTAAGCTCAGCATTGCACTGCTGTGTGCAACTCATATGCAAAGAGCAAATGGTCTGGGACTTGAGTGAAAGCCCCTGATATTAAAAGTGCTTATCATTTTTATTTGAAAGTAAAACACAATACTTAAACCTCAGAAACACTAATGCTTTGTTCAAATGAATGTTTAAACCATATACTCGGAAAGGGCTATTCCCTGTTTCTAGGCAATTTCTTGGGTGATGCATAATACATGTAGAGAGGGGAGGAAAAAGCTGGCTAATCCCCCAAATTATCACCAGTCTCATCTCACCGATCAAATGAAAAGATTATCCTACTTTGTGTATTCTTTTTGAGCAGGAATTCATAAAATGTTAGAGAAAATGATCCTTTGGGGTGCATTATTAATAAATTCTGCAGATCAAAGGTGGTCTGATGGAATTTCGACTGCAATGTATAAAGAAGCAAGAAAAAAAAGAATGAATATTGAGGCAAATTTTGTATTTTAAATACTTAGTGAAGAAACAGCCACATGAATATTTCATGACAGTAACGTATTTTCAAACTTTATTTTTTCTGCTTACAAAATTAACATATGCTTAAAGTGGAAAATTTAAAAAGTGTGGAGAGGAGAAAAAGGAAGAGAAATGTAGAAAAGGGGAGGAAGGAATAGTCCTAATAATCCCACCTCCCTGAGCTAACCACTGTTGCTATTTTGGCAGATTTCCTTTCAGTCTTTTATCTGTGCATATATTTTTCTTAAGCAGATTGTAAATTATATCTCTAGCTGATTTTATATTCACTCCTTTCTATTCTATATTCTACCAGAGACATCTCCTCAAACCAATGAAAACTCTTTATAAACATTATATTTAATGACTGAATACTATTTGACAGTAAGTGTATATTATATAGCTTCATTCATTGAAATATTTTCTACCATGCTGGATATTAAAGCTGTTTCCCCCATTTTTTGCCATGGTAAATAATTCTAGAGGTAATAACTTTTTATATAAATCTTTGTTCTTATTTTGTATTCTGCATCTTTCTTTTAGCACAAAACACGCATTTCCCCACACCATTAAAATGTTTCATGATTATTTTTCTAATGGGTGAATAATATCTCACTGTCATATATCACATATCAACATTTATATAACCTAATATGGGACATTTAAGTTGTTTCCAAATATCATAATATTTATATTATAAGTAAAACTTCATCTCAGGGCATAAAACTCCTTCCATAGTTTAGTTTATTTGCTCAGTATAGATTTCCAGAAGCAGGGACAGTAGAACCAAAGCCGTGTGATTTTTAAGGCCCTTGATGTTTTTAAACAGCCTAATTTTTTGCCTAGTCTCCCTGTGCAATATGTAAGAGCCTTTGTCTCTGATCTGGAATCTTAGAAAGAAAAATAAATGCACTATATATATGAAATCGAGTAAACATATGGTAAAAATGAGAGAGAAATGTTCAGATAGATTTTTGGCATCGCATAGATCCTGAACTCTCTTTACATATCTGAAATCGGACTGTCTATGGAGAGAAGGGAAAAGCTGAGGTCACTCGATTATTCTGGGGCAAAAATTGGGGAAGGTTTCTCTGTTCTGTGAGGCCAAGTTCATTGCAAGATTTCTTTAATCATGAAGCAAAAGAGGAAACACCAATTATAACCACACATACTTCATGTGATATACAAAATGAGCAAAATAATGAGCTATGTATGAACAAGGGAAAATACACTTTCTATAGAGACTATGCACACACACAGAGTTCAATATATATTATGTATTTAGAGAAGTTATTATTCATTAAGAATAGGAAAAGACTATAAAAGTGAGCAAGTGACATGAATGGGCAATTTATAAAAAATAAGATGAGTCATAAATAAGACAAAATATTTATTCTTATTATAAATCAACAAAATACAAAGGAAGTCAACAATGGGTATTTTCACTTGTCAAATTGCCAAACACTTAAATAGTGCTTTCATAAACTATTGTTGGAAGTGTAAACTCATGCAATCTTGCTAGAGGGCAATTTGGCAATGTGTAGCAAGATCCTTAACTTTTTCTCAGCCTCTGACCCAGTAATTTCATTTTTTATAACATATATTAGAGAAACAATCAAAGATTTGCAAAAAAGAAGTTTTATGTAGCTCATCGTGGCATTATTTGTAAAAATGAGAAAGTAGAAATTGACCAAATGACAAAGCATTATTATCAATTGCAATACATCTTTATGAATTATGAATGCCATAGGAAAATTTCTATAATACAATTTAAATGAAATATTTCAGCAATAGTACTGTATACATAACTAGCTATCTATCTAGCTATCCAAAAACATTAACGGTAATTATCTCTAGGTGAAATTATTTGGTAATTTTAAACATTTTTCTTAATAATTAGAATAATGTGATTTGCCCATTGAGAAACTATGAAAATGAGGGATATGGAGTTTTTATTATAATTTTCTTTTTCTTATCACAAAATTTGACATATCGGTTGGTATTTGACATATGCTGTACAAAGAAATGTTTGTTAGAAATTTATTCATTTATTCCAGTATTATTAGAGGATTATTATTATTCAATGATAAAGACTCAGTGATCTGTATTACTCTCATCTCATGGTGGTATGTGTGGGTAGGAAGGAGGGAAAAGCCAGCTGCATTGACTTTGAAAAAAGAATTCCATTTAGACAACGTAATAGTAGCCACTTTTCCCACTTCACACTCACCTATTATATCCCAGTCCCCCAGGAATGAGCATCCCCAAAAGGTAAAGGGTCCCAAGCAGAGACTTCATTCTTCTGCAGAGAAAGCTGGAAAATTCTTAGCCTCTCTGGAAGCTCAGTGGATCAAGCGTTCCTGAGAATGCATCAAGGCTTTGGCTCCCATAATCAAGATAAGATAAATCACTTAGTGGATGTCTCAGCAAAAAGAGACTTGAGCAATTGCTCCATTAACTCCATCATGTCCTTGAACATCTTTTTTAATAGTGTAAAACACTTAACCATTTAATATTTCAGTTCTTCCCTAAAACCACATTTACATAAGTGCTCGACTCCACCAGATCCAGAAAGAAATTGCCTCCCCACATAAAGTCACCTTGGAGTATTTCTAGGACTCCCACCACCTGCACTCAGCTTCTGCTCTTCGCCTCACACCAGACTGCTGGGCATAATAGGTGCAGTATCTTCTGCCCTGGTTATGGTGGACATGGCCATTATCCACAATCTCCACTCCCTTCTGCAATCTAAGGCTTTATTTGTCTTCAAATGCCTTCTCTTGTTCTGTTAAGAAGCATCTTAAACAAACCCAGATCTCTCCAAATCTAAGTGGTGAAAACCGTTTATAAAACCTATTCCAAGTGGATTTTCCCACACACCCTTCTCATGTAAAGAACTCTATCAGTCCACTCCACCATGTTTTCAGACATTCACAAGACACTCCTGAGTGTCAAACCATCAGTAAAAGTCAAAGCTCAAGCTAAGCTCACTGCTGAAAGTCCAGTTGAACAAGGCAAGCTTTAGCACAGAGCAAGTAGAGGACTTCAGTGGAGTTCTTGGCTTTTGGGGGCCCAGATTCTTTACCCTGTATTAATTCATTTATCCATTCATTTATTTTACAAAAATGTAATGAGTATCTACTACATATGAGGCACTATTCTAGGTATTGGGGAGACAAGGAAGAACAAGGCAGGGAGTCCCTTCTTTTATGGAACTCACAGTGGAGTTGAGAGAACAGCAATAAAGTATACAAACAAGCAATAAAATTTCAATTAAAGGGAATCCAACAATCAAGATAAAACACAAGAGATAAGGAGTTTCCAAGCCCTCTCCTGGAATGCCATCCACCCATGCTCACCAACCTGGAAGCTGCCTGAACTCTCTCTTCTCTTCAGTTTTTATGAAGGCTGCACTACATGGGCATGATTGATTACAACATTGGTCGTTGGTGAGTAAGTCAATTTCCCCTCCCTGGAAGTGAGGGGAAGGTGCTGCAAGTTCCAACCTTCTAATCGTATGGCTGATTCTTCTGGCAACTGGCCCCACATCTGGAGGGACTTTCCAAAAGTCACCTCATTAACTTAAACTCAGATATGGTTGAAGGGGGCTTGTTATGAATAACAAAACATGATCCTTTCACCTTTATCAATCTTATCACTTAGGATACTCTAAGGATTTTAGGAGCTCTGTGTCAAGAACCAGGGACAAAGATCAAATATATATTTCTTATTCTATCACAATATCACACTGGCGTTTAAAGCTCCAGGGCTGGAGGAGCTCACCTGGGGTGTGGGTATGGACAGAGAAGAACAAAGACTGGGCCCTGGGCCAGTCTAACATTGAGAGGACTTAGTGGTAGAGAGAAATCCAGCAAGAGAAATTGAGAAGGAACAGCCAGAGAGATAGTTAGAGAACTGGGAGACTCTTGCGCCCCAGAGCCAAGCATGGAAATCACTTTAAGAAAGTGGGAGTTACCCGCTGGTCAAATGTTAAGAAGTCCAGGCAGGTGAGGACTGAGAACTAACCAATCACATCCAGCAGGATAGAGGCTCCTGGAGACCTTGAAAAGAGCAATTTCAGCAGACACGTGGTGGGGAAAACGCCTGCCTGGAGCTGGTTAAAGAGGGAAAGGGAAGTGAGAAAGTGGAGGCGGCAAGCATAGAAAACTCAGTCAGCAAAGCTTGCCTAAGATAATGGCACCTTGCGGAACATTGCGTTGTTATAATTGTCCATCATACGCTGGCGATATAGTCAATCCAGAAATCCTGAATTAGAATTTGGATGTTCAGAATGAGGAGTAACATGCAACACCCACATCATTCTTCCCTCATCCAAGTGAGGGGACAGGCGGGCACCTTGGCAGTACTAATTCAGGAGCGAGGGTTTTAATGGAGCTGTCAGTTCCACAGAAGGAGAGTGGGACCTAGAAGGTCAGGGTATCTCCTTTCCATTCGACTGCTAATTGGAATGGGACCAAGATGGATTCAGGGCAGAGAGATGCATGGGGAGTCTAATTAAAAAGCAAGATTACAATAGGCCTTTCCCCCCAACAAATATGTAATTCCATGTGCTTATATTGAAGCAAAACACCGTAAATAAAAATTTAAAAATGCATGACAATGCACAGTCAGAGGATACATACAAATTGTCAGTAGAAACCTGCAAATAATTTTAAAATGTGTTGTGAGAACATTTGGCAGGATTTTCCTAACAGTCACTGATAATTGGATTCTCCTCCATCCCCACGTCCAATTTCACTGTAATATGTGGTCTCCTGCCAACCCCACTGGCCAAAGATTATCTTTCTGTAACCTTATGGAATGCAAGCTGTAACCCACAGCACTCGGGGCTGATGAACTGGAACCGCGGCCTCCTCACTAACAAGGGTGAATTATTATCACATCTTTCCTGGTGATTAGATTATTCCTTATCGTTGTGTTTTATAGCTTTGTAGTTACTCATCTCAACACAATTTATTCACAATAATAGTGTTTTTATTATTGCTGTTTTATAGTTCCAATTGCAGTAAAAAAATTTATTCTCAATTCTATTATTATAATATTTGACTACTAATGGAATTCTTATTTTTATTTGATCGTGTTTTAAAGCCATAACAATAAAATTTACTCCCAAAAATATTACTGCAAGTTTTATGCTCTTTAAACTACTTGATAGAATGCCTGCAAACACATGTGGTTCTTTAAGCCACAGGAGAGAAGACCTGCCAAAACATAAACACTGTTCTAGGGAAAAAAACAGGGAAATTGGTTCCTATTATGGTAAGACACATGTTCTTTGATAGAGTAAGTCATGGGATGAAAGAAATGAAAGAACCTTAGAGATGGCTGATTTAGAAGAAGATTAAATTCTAATTGGCAGAAATATTTGTTTAAAAAATCAACCTCTTTTTATTACCTGCCAAGCCCTACACATTTCCACCATGTTCGTCCTTCAAAATCATATGCTTTCAAAATGATGCCCACATTTCTCTGGACTCAAAATTGCATGCCTGGTTGCCCTTTTAGTTGGATAGAGGCTACTATGAAATATTATTTCGAAAAGCAAGAGTCACTTTGAAGGGAACAGCTTCAGTGACTTAAGGATGAGAAGGCACCCAGCCAAGTCAGGTCTGCTCCACCTCTGCTGCTCCTTAGTTTCTCTCACTGACCCCGAACACGAGGACACAGCAATAAACCTCATCATTTCCCATGTACCTTTTGTGCCTGGAGCACCAAATCAGGGGTGCTAGAACATGAATTCTGATCCATCCAGAAGAGCAAAGTACTAGCAGGATTCAGGAAAGCGGTAGAGCAGATTGGCAGCAATTAAGGTGTCGTTAAGGGCTTGGTCACAGATGGATGACAGATTGACATACAGTCACGAGAACGGATGGAGGAAGAATGGGTGGAGGTACAAGCAGGCTGACACTCAGAGATTGCAGCCTTCATAGCAGAGGAAGCAAAATTTAGATCTGATTTCTGAGACAGCACAAAGGACAGGTTCTTGTTCTGACAGAAATTTCAGATTGCTGCTATCATCTAACGCAAGAAATGAGTGGATGGATGGATGGGTGGGTGGATGGATGGATCAATGAATGAATGAATGGACACATGGGTCCGTGAATGCAGGGATGGGTAGATGAATCTGTATCTATGGCACATATCCATTGACTAGATCAGCAGTCCCCAACCTTTTTGACACAGAAATCATTTTCATGGAAGATAATTTTTCCATGGACTGGGGAGGCTGGAGTGGTTTAGGGATGATTCAAGCACATTATATTTATTGTGCACTCTATTTCATTCTTATTACATTGTAATACATAATGAAATAATTATGCAACTCACATAGGTTGGGGACCCCTGGACTAGATCCACCCTCTCACATATGCAAGTGGGTGCTTAGCTTGCTGGGACCATCTGCTTGCCCTTGCCCGGCTGTGGAGCTGGGGAAGTGCACAGCTCAGATGTACCTTCAGGAGAGGATCTGCTGCCGATCTCTGGCTGCGCGTGCCTTCAGAATCTGACTCGGTGTTCAAGCTGAGACTGTGTGCTACCTGGACATCCCCCTGCCAATGTCTGAGCACGGCAGTGCTACAAGGACTCACCTTCGTCCCAGCGCGGCTGCCAGGAGCAATCTTCTTAGGGCTGCACCACAGCCTGAGGCCCTTCCTACCCAATCCCCCTTTCTTCCCGGTCTCTCTTCACGGGTGTCAGAACTGCAGCATAGGCTAATGGCTCTCCTTGCCTTCTCTTGCTTTTTCTGCCCCCTTGCTCCTCCACAAGGATTACACCCCCAAAATCTCTTCCACTTTCATTCCATCTTGGTATCTGCTTCTCAAATGATCCAGCCAATACACCAGGCAGACTCTAGGACAAATGGAAATAAATGAATATAATTGATCTCAAGTCATGTGGATCTTTCTGTACTTTGTGGATAATTAAATGCAGAAACAAAATTGAAATTTGGAAGTAACAGGGGCAATTCTACATAGCCAGGCCTTAGCAGGCTTGCAAAATAAAGCCAGCAAGCTACAGAAAATCACATGCTAACTTAGTAACATGTCAAGTGAGTTGGCTTTAAAAAAAAAAAAAAAGCATTTTCTATCTCACTGCTTGCTTGGTCTGTCTAATGTATTCATTCTGTGGCAGGGGGAAGGTCTTTTTCTGAAGATAATAAACTTTGCTCCTTCCCGTGTGCTAATGTATCTTCTATTTGGCTCATGGGGAAGGAAGAGGAGCAGGGAAGAAACGCATGCTCCCAAGGGATAAGAGCAGAGGTGGGAGGGCAAGGGACTGGAGAGATCTTCCAGAAGAGCTTGGATTTCCCACGGAAGTTCCCGCGACCTGCCTGGGCATGGGTGGGGATAGAACAGAAGTGTTGTAAGGGCAATCAGCTTGGGAATTAGCCACTGGATACTTTTTCATCTCTCTCCCAGTCGGACAACATTTCATTCTGCATCAGGCACCGACTTTGAACCATCAGTTTTCAAAGAGAACACTTCTGATTCATCACCCTGGAAAACATGATAAAGAGGGTTATCGTTCTGGGTCTCTGCTTCCACTGATTGCTCAGGTATTTAAAGAGAAGGCAACCTAATTAGAACAGGCTTCCTTCCCTCCTCCAAATGTTGGCCCAGGTTTATTGCCCAACACCTTCTCATTTCTGTTGAATATATTAAGCAAGTTCATTACCGGTTATTACATTCATTGTCAGAATCTCAGTGCGATATTAGACGGGCCAAGTGTGGAGTACTAGGTTAGAATCCAGAAGCATTCTGCTTCTGGGTCCGCCATTTATCAGACATGTGATTTTGAGCAAACCTTACCAGTCTTCCTTTGTAAAAAAAAAAAATTATACTTTTCCTGACTCCCACTCTGGATTTTAGAGCATATTAACTCAAGTAATGTATGGGAAAGCACTCTGAATATTATAAAGCCATCAAAATGTATGGTGTAATTATCATCAACACTAACAACAATGATCTGTAACTAGAGTACAGTTCTATATAGGATTACTCTAACATAAGACCACACAATACAGAAGAAAAAAGCCAAACTCCCCAACCAGAAAAATGTGGAACTATTTTCTCTTTTACCATGAAATATCTTAATGTAAAGTTCATTAGAGGATTTTCCTAAACAAGGGGGGTGGGTAGAGTTTCTGAGGTTTATATATATTGGAAAAACAGATTTCTGAAATGCATTTCTGAAACACAGCATCTGTTTAAAATAAGCTGCATCTTAGCTTCTAAAATCAACTCTACATAATCTACATAATCCTAGTTCTCTGTTTATAAAATAATATTTTCCAGCATAAATGACTTTTTCTATAAAATATCCCTAATCCAATATAATTTGTGCACTCCTATTACTGTGAATTTAATATATCTATCTAAAATAATTTCTATAAAAAGACAGAAATGAACTCCTACTTTATTTCATAAGTTGAGATTAATTTTATATACACAAAAGTAATTGATGCTAAAATTCTTATTAGATTTAATAAACCCAAACACTGTACATTCATAAAGTTTAATTCCACACTTATACACTGAGACCTCCCAGATTTCACAAGACTCCTACTTGTTATTACCGTTCCTGGAAATAATATTGTCAACAGAGGGTGGATGTCTTTTACCCTAACTTTCCTATCTTCTACTTGCTTCTCTTGGCATTTCCTTAACTCCCCAGAAGGATGCCAAGTTACTCTGTTGGTAAGACTTTTAAAATTTAAAGTAAGTGATAGAGTTATAAAGAAAGCTTATACAATTATTAGTATGTCTAAGACACTGTGCTTTAATATACAAACAACCTTGTTGTAGTAGGATCAAAATTATTGATCCCAATTACAGAAAAGGAGGCTTGAGTTCCGGAAGGATCTCATTGACTGTGCTATTTGCTGTGGTCTAAATGTTTATGTCCTCCCAAAACTCATTTGTTGAAACTTCATCCCCAGTCCAGTGGTGTTGGGAGGTGATGAGGTCTTGAGGGTGGATCCCTCATGAATGGGATTAGTGCTCTTACAAGAGGCCCAAGAGCTTACGTACAGGCCCCTTCTGCCATATGAGGATGCAGGGAGAAGCAAAGCGCCCTCACCGGACACCGAGTCTCCTGACTCCCTAGTCTCAGACTTCCCAGTCTTTGGAACTGTGAGCAATAAATTTCTGTCGTTTATAAATTACCCAGTTTAAGGTATTTTGTTATAGTAGCCCAAACAGACTAAGACACTATCTAAAATCTAAAATTAAAATGTAGGCTGGAGACCCACCACATTAACATGACCCAGATGCTCTCAGAAAGGTAGAATCTCAGACCCCACCCCAGACAACATTTTAGCAAGATCTCCAGGTGATTCCCATTTCATTATCTTTGTATCCATTTGTTTATCGTGGGTCCTGTTTGCTTCCATTAGCTTTTCCTTAATGCCCTAATGGAATGCCATGCTGTGGCGCTCCCTCTGCTCTCAGGCCAGAGCTCTCTTCTTTCAGAGAGCAGGAGAGCCTGCTCTGTCTCCTGCCATCAGAATGAGAGTGGGGACTTGGTTTTACTTTTATCCTCAGTCCCTGCGATGGAGCCTGGAATATAGTAGGTATCTGGTAAACATTTGCTGCATGAGTAAATTTTATTTTCATAATTACGCAATGTAACAGCAGCATTAAAAATGTATCCATAAGTCACTCACCTCTAACCCACCTTTCCCGCCTTTGTAATCTCTCACTAGCAAGTCACAGAAGCCCCTCTGGGCAAATCACCTAGTCTCTCTGAGCCTTTTGTTTCCCTGCTCTGTAAAACAAGGGTGAAAACACCTCTCTGGAAGGGTTACTAGGAGGATTAAATTAAATCAAAATGCACACATAAATTGTGCAGCCCAGTAGTTCACTAACTTGGTTTCATTTTAGAATCATCTGGGGAGCTTTCCCTGGCACCTCTCTCCCCAGACCAATTACATTAGAATTTCTGATTCTAATGGGCATTTAGGTTTGACCAACTCTGGCACCAATTGCCCTCTATGGTGTGGATGCCAAATAAACTACTTTAGCCTTGTTTATTACTTTCCCTATTCAGGCCTTATCAAAGGGCAAATCTCTCCGAATAGGCCATGCAGATTTCTAACATATCTTATGTTAAGTTTTGTCTTCCCCGGGCCCCAACGCAAGTTCCATCTCCATCTCCACTGGGCTTTCTGAAGTCATACCTTCTCTCTGAAACCTTTTTTGGTTACGCCAGCTCTGATCTCTTTCTCCTCTCAAACCCAATGGCAACCTATAAAATCTACTCACTGGTCCCATTCTTGTATGTGTAGCTTACAGCTGTTTCACGTGTGTCCAGTGGACGTATCTCCGTGCCTTCAGCCCAATGCTAGGGATACACTAAACTAGGTACTGTGAAAGGATTATTTTAAAAATATGAAATCAAGATTTTCATATAAAATGACATGGGTCAAAGATTTTATTTAATGCATTAATTAATGAGAGACTCAATAAGATGTTACAATCAGTTCAAAGGAGAATTCAAAGAATTATATATATACATAGGCAATAAGGAATATTGAAATAAATTAATAAATACATGCACAATTAGTCCATTGCATTCCACTGAACACTATTCACTTGTATGCCTATGGAAAAGAATCATTTAAATTATTATTCATTTTCTACAACATGCAGAGTTGTAAAATCGATCAAAGACAATGGAAAACAGAGGTAACCACAATTGGTGCTCTAGACCACGTCTACGTTTTCCACAGTAAATGCCCCATAATGTTTGTGGTCCATTTCACAGCCTTTCACAATTTTTCGTGAGAGCACTCAGTACTTTTACAGTCTGTCTGTAGATTCTTGTTGGGGTAGATAGAAGGGTTAGGTGAAAACAAAGTCAGAAGTCTCACTTAGGAATCTGAGTGAGATTAATTCAGCTAATGGCATCCTCAAATACCTGTAGCCAATGTGAAGCCAAAATCCAAGCTTTATCTGGGTTAACCCAGACTGTAGAGAAATCTATACTAATTTTTCTTTCTGATAAGGAGGTCAAACTTCCACGGTTACCTGGGAAGTCTTTACCTTTACCATCAAGCTGGCCAAGCTAGGAAGGAGAAAGAAAATGTACGAAGAAACTCAGTCAAGTCTATGAAAGAGAAGGAAGGGCCTCTAATGTTCTGAATGTTCCTTAGGTACTTACATATAAAATACTTCATTTCAGTTCCCATCAACCCTGAAATATAGTTACTTTTATCTCTGTTTTTCCTAAGAGGAAACTAAAGTTTAGAAGAGCAATGAGATTTGTCCAGCTAAGGGCAGGGATTTCAACCAGATCCATCTTTGCCAAGGTCCACACTCTTTCTTATAGTTTAATTTTGTAGTAGGTTAGTTCATTTCTCTGTCATTTCCGGGAACCTCCAACACTTTCTTCTTATGGAGGCTGTAGCTTTGCTCTGATAAAGAAAAACTGATTACAACTCAAATGCACTGGAGATTTATTCTAGGAGATTCAGCAGCAACTTGAAATGTCATTTTTAGTTACCAATTTCACTAATATTTTAAAAAACACTTTTCAAATATTTGAATGTTTCACAGATTTACTCCTAACTTCTTATATTTCTTATTGAGCTGAAATATTTAAAATACAATCACTTCCCACAGGCACTTTGCAATTATAGGAAAACTGTGCTATAAAGTACCAAAAATTTGGACCATGCAGTTATTACCACAAAGATGCTAAAGTTGAGAGTCTATATCGAAGATCTGTGTATTGCCTTATGTCTCAGAATCTGTGATTAGAGAATCAAGCTACAGTTGATGCAGGGAGTACAGTCTCTCAGCCTTGTTTGGGAGCACATGTGATCAAATCCCTTCAATGATGAGTCAGTAGACTCCACTCAGAACACTGCTGTTAAACTCAAGTGTTACTCTTAAGTCTTTTCTACCAAGTACTGAAGCCAGAGGAAATATTTCAATTTCTCTTCTGAACTTTGTTCATGAGTTTTCTGTAGTAATCAGTGTGCTGCTAATAATTTGTATTCAGCTTGTGTGACACTTTACATCTTCACATCATCCACACTTCCTTGCTATACGTCGTAGCTGCACAGGATCTCTTCGTGTTGAAATATGACAACTCACTTAGTGATTCTGCCTGCAATGTAACATTAGGTTAGAAGCAACCTGGCTAGGTGTGTGGATTTTTAAAAATTGGTAATGATAAAATAGATATGGCCCTGTTAGTTGTTAAATATATATATATATATGGATTTTAACAATAAGTTAGCTGTCTAAAACCATTTAGTCAACAATTTCATTCTAAAATGTACTGTTCGCAAGTCTAATGTTAGTCACTGATCACTTCTGATCAATGTACAAGTATTTGGGGTGTGTTTCCTTAGGGTATATGCTCCCCCAAAGTAGAATTAATAGGTCTACAATTATTTGATTTAAAAAATTGAACAAATTGATGGATTATAAGATTCTTCCAATAGTCTCGTAATTTATCTACCCGCATCCGCTTCTTGCCTGCTCCAGTCTGCTCTCTATCCTGACCCCAGAGAAAGCTTTCCAAATCCCAAATTCGCTCCTATCTTTCCATGACTTCCCATTGCTTTAAGGGTTAAGAGAATCTCCTTGTCATTCCCTACAGTGACTGCATGGCTTGGCCCCTTCCTATAACTCTTCCCTGGCCTAGATGACATAATCCTGTCCCCTTCATATCTCAACTTACTCATCCATTCCCCAAGGAGCCATCCCTGGCTCCCTCCCATCGCTAACTGGGTTACATCTTTCTATTGTACGCTCCCCTACTAAAACTAATCAAGGATGCTTTATAGCACTGAGCCTGCAATGTTATATTTATTGATGGTATCATTTGACTATTGTCTGTCTCTGCCATTAGATTCTAAGCTTCATGAGCACAGGGATTTGTTCTTTCTGTCCACCATTATCTTCCCAGCACTCGGCACAGCGCCGGGCCCAGAAGAGGCACTCCATAATTGCTTGTTGAACTAACAGCCATATGAACAGTCCCCTGTTATACACAAATATTGCAGTTTCTTCTTGGCTCCTCCAATTGTATCTATTTATTTGCTGGTTTGTTTTGTCTGGGGTTTTCTTGTTTTTCCTTATTTTCTTGCTGGTTTCACAAGATTGAATTATAGAAATGGGAAGGAGGAGGCATGAACTGAGCAGGTACTGGGACCTTGCCAGTGGGTTTTCACGTGATCTCACTTAATCCTCATAATCTGTGGTAGGCATTATTCTTCCGATTTTACAGAGATGAAACTGAGGCTTAGAGACATTGTACAAAGTTACACCTCTAAGAAATAGTAGAGCCAGAGTATGAACCTAGATTTGTCTTTTGCTTCTGGACTCAGAGCTGGGGACCTTGTTTGGTCAGCAGGCTGGGTGGTCATCTACTGCACTGTCTTAGCAAGGCTTTGGGCCTCAGTTTCCTCCTATACAAAATGAGGACTAGAAGCCAACATGAATGTACATTTCTTTAATTATTAATGATAATAAAATGTTTCCACAGGATGACTTATTGTTGGTGGTGCTTAGGCTGTCTATCTCCTTTGCCCGTTATTGATTAGTGGTAGATTGTGAAACTGGCTGCAAGTTCACTCCTTCCCTGATTCCACACACTGTGGCATGGTCTCCCACACTGACTCTGGGATTGGTCCTGTGACTTGTTTGGCTCTTGGAACAGTAGCTGACGTGATGCAAGCTGAGACATGAAAGCACGTGTACACAGGGGTCTGCCCTCTGGCTCTGCTTGTGTCACATAGGAACAAGCCTTAACTAGACTTTCAGGTGATGAGAGCAGGTGTTCCCAGTACACCAGCCAACAGCCAGCTGTCCCTTAGGGGCAGAACCACCAACTGACTTCAGAGGCCCGAGGAAGCCAGCAGAGCCCAGACGGACCCCTGAGTAAGTCCGACTGCCAACCCATGGACTCATGTGCTCAATAAATGGTTATTGTTTTAAGCCACTACATTTTGAGTACTGACTTTATATTTTTTCTTTCTTTAATTTTTAATGACTAAAACAAAAAACATCAAAACTGCAGCTTCTAGAAGAATCACTTATTCTTGTCCATCTTGTACCTCCTTTCAGACTTGATCCTAGCTTCTCATTGGGCTTTGCGTTTAAGAGCAGAGTCTCTGAAGACATCTTTGTTCATGACAGTTTTGACCAAGGGGATATGCACAGAGTGCCTTGTGGGCATGATGTGATCATAGTTATAAACTCTCACAAAACATTTGGTCTTTGACCTCTTGACGATCTTCATCCCTGTGGCAGCAGCTGTCACTTTGTGGGCATAGTGGTAAATTCCAGCCACCACAGCCTGGCTGTGAGGGCCATCTGAGGTGCCATCATCAGTGTTCTTCACCATCACCACTCTGCATCTGGCCATGACCAGCACCACTTGGGGGTTTCATGAGTGTGCCCATTTTGACAGCAGTCACCTGGGCCTCCAGCAGAAAAAAGACTATTTTTTTATCAGATGTTTATTCTATAATTTTCCCATTCCAAGAGAAATGAGAGAAATGTGTCATATTCTTAGATCTAGTACTAAATGACATAAAATTTATCTCTTAGCAGGCATGTGTCACTTCTTCACAGGTAGGAGAACACACTTTTGTTTTCTTCCAATTTTGACACCATTTAACCCACTGACTCATTTGAAATTTAATAAAGTTTTAAATTTGGATGAGGCATGGAATTAAATTATTTCTCTCCAGATTAATATTCAATTGTGACTACCTTTATCATTTAATAATTCCTTTCTCAATTGTTATATTGTTTCTTGATTTTGAGGTATCAACTGCATATAATATATTGGTTATATTCTTTGAAATTGCTATGGCATTCTACAAGCTAACTTTTCTTTATATAATTTAATGCCATAATTTTATTACAAATTTATGATTCATTAATATAAAATACATTATTAATGTGCAATTTATAAGGTTTATTTATAATGTCACTGACAAAGGTCCTTAATGCACCACAGAGAATAGTTTCTTTCTCTCTGCTAAATTTCCATTGCCTGTACATCTTGCTTCTGGCTCCTCCACAATTCTGCTTTCTTTTGTGGTTATTTGTGTCATTCTTATGCTCCTCCAGCTGACTATAAACTACTTGAGAGCAGGAACAGTACATATTTTGCTTTTATTCAGTGTCTTCCACAGAGTAGATGTTCGTTAGAGTGATGTGAAGTTGAATTATTTTAGCAAAAATGAGTTCTTAATGCAGTCTTCCTGAGCCTGTGAGTGTTCCTCATTCATGAAGTTATCAAATCTGTGCAAATCTTCTCTTGTTGCCCTGCCTGGAATTATCTAAATAGAACATCTGCAAAATGGAAAGCAGAAGTCTTCAGTAGCTCAACAAAGACCATTAAAACAGGCATGTAAATTTAACTGCTTGAGATGTCAGTGGAAGCAGGTTCTAATTATCACTAAAATAAGTCTCGGGTCCCCAAGACTTGAAGACTATTTCAGGTCCATGCCGGACTGATGGACAGTACCCTCATGTGCTAGGTTCAAGGCTGACAAAGATGACTTGGGTATGGTCCCTGCTTTCAAAACCAGGGTAATAATAGTGACCAAAAGCTATGAGAGTTGCAAAGTTTAACTACATGATTGTGCAAATGTCATTTCAACTACTTTAAAGAAAAATTATCTGCAAAACGTTAATGTCAGTATTGTGGTTTGGAAGTCAAGTTCTAATGTCTGTTTCCTTCTCTCACTCACACATCTATTTTTCAAGTAGAATCTATTTGATTTCCCCTCCTTACCCTTGATGATGGGAGGTTCCCACTGGATTGTGAGGAATTCACTGAGAAGGAGAGCCTAGAGGCTCTACTGCCAAGGTCACACCCCAGCCCTACTTCAACCCTGGTGCTTCCCATCAGCACTCCACTCCCATGGCCTCACCCCAGAACTTTCATCTGGACTTGTGCCACCTCTCAAATCCTGTGCAACCTGGCCCTCCTGGAACACCATGTCAACAAAGCTCTTTCCAGCACCTCCTGCTACACCCACCCTGCAAACCTTCTAATCACCTCGGGTCATTGACACCAGCAGCCTCTTTTTCTTCTCTACCCTGACATCTGAGAGTGACGGGAGAAATCTTACAATGGCCACATTGCTGATGCTTATTCAACCAGTATTTATTAAGTGCCTGCTATGCACTAAAAAGAGCAGAAGAAACCGTGCTAGACTACAACAGAAAACAAGAGACAGAGTCTCTTCCTTCTCAGAGCATAAAGTCTGATGGGGCAGGTGGGGGGTGGCGTTCACCACTTACACCACAGTGTGATAAACTTTAACAGGGTGGAAGCACAGATTGCCCTGGAAGCCCAAAGGAGGGCCTAAATCAGAGACTTAGGGGGCCAGGGAAGGCTTTGCCATTTCAAATCCATGGTCTTCAACTTCCCTGGGGCCCTTGGCACCACTCAGCAATCCTTTCACAGTTGCCTGGTCAGCTCGAACACAGTTCCTCCAAATGGATGGTCAAACCTTCATTGCACTCAAAACTCCCACCCCAGTCTTGACTTACTCATCTCTCAGCAGATGACACAGCCTCTGACCTTACTGAGGAAGACCAGGCCACATTTGCAGACCCATCTCCCCCTCTCCTCCTCTCCTCTGACTCAGAAGACAAGGTGTCCTGCTTTTGATCCTAGCTCTCTACTATCTCCTGCAATTCACCTGGGACCAGGATCTTGACAAATTGGTTTACATCCTTCTCTTCTTATATTTTCTTATGTTCAAGCTCTTCCTCTTAACTCCTCAATCCCTAGCTGATAAACACAGAAGCCTCTGTTACATAAAAAGTAAATTATAAATAAACAATCCAAATGTTTTCAGGCTTCACCAGCTTCCAGATTAAATCCAAATTGTAACAAGGTTAACAACAAAACAAAACAAAACAAAACAAAACCATACCAGTCTATAAATGTTCTCCAGACCTTGCAAATTATTCTAACCCAATTTCTATCCACTCCTGCCTCCAGGTGTGCCTGAGATTCCCAGAGGAAAGGGGTGGTGTATCTTACATGCATTTATGAAAAATCTGTGTTCATTGCTTGCTGCTGCTGCCTTGCTAGACACCTGGCTCTCCCAGCCCACCCTGTGCCAACACTTAGCCCCCTGTGCTAGGGTTCCATCATATACCACTAGAGAGCTACTGGCACTGCTGCCTGAAGCTCAGCAGCCTCTGAAGATTCCAGCTGAATCAGCAATACACCTAATTGCTGGCCTCACCTCAGCTGAGCTAGGGCTTCATGCTGCATGCAGAGTCTTGCTGGTGGCTCTGGCCACCAATGTTCTCAATTTAATGGCGTTAGCATCTTGCAATCACCACCCTCATGGTGCCTGGCCAGCTGGGATATGCAAACAGAAGGGAAGACAACGGCAGCTACAGCTCCTTGTTAATCTCCATTAGGAAGAGCAATGACAAGCATGCCCTCAGCAGGCCTGATGCCTTGCACAACTCCAGGGAATTCACTGGATATGACTTTCTATGTGAATAAATACCCAGAACACAAGTCCCTGGAATTCTCTCTCTCTCTTGAGGGCAGTTCTGTATAATAATCTAGTCTGTGCTTGCCCACCTCAAACCAAAGCTCACCTGGTAGACATGTCTTTATACATCTGAACTCCTATCACAGATACAGCTCAAGTTTCCCGGAAAGATCTTCAGTCTCCTATAAATCAGTGGCTGTCAACAGGGTGACATCCTTCTACCTGGGTGCAAGAAAGACGTCACAACTCAATAGAACAGTCTTACACAAATCAGGCAAGAGCCATGACCCTGCTGCAAAGGATAAAGCATCATTCCTTACTCCCACCCTCATTTTTTCTCTTCACAGCCAAGCTTCTTGAAAGAATCAGCAATAATTTTTATTTCCTCACAGTATACTCATTTTTGTCAATTTAATATTGTCTTCTTTTTAAATATAGTTCTAATATAAAGTTCATTTAAAATTGAAAAAGTACAAAAAACTATCCCTGGCCATCAAATGTCCCTCTCCAGAAGCAACCAGTTTCCTGTGTATCCTATCAGAGATGTTGTTTTAAACATAAGCAAAAATATTTTTAAAAATAGCAATACCATCCTGTATGTACATACTCTCTCTTTTTCCCTTGATACTATACTTTAGGGATCATTTTATATCAAAAAATGAAGAGATTCTCATCCTTTTGAGGGCTGGGGACTATAGAATATTCTATTGCATAGTTGTACCAAAAGTTATTTAACTAGTCCCATATTGCTGAATTTTGGGTTGTTTTTAATTTTTTGTGATTACAGGTAGAACTGGATTTTTTTTAAGTACAAGTTTCCACTGAGGCACCAAGATGTTACATTCCAAAGTGAGGTGAAAAATCATATAATTTCTAAAGAAGATGAAAAATCAATTTTATGACTTTTAAGTTTCTCACTTACAGAGGATATAAAGGGGGTTGGATTTGGAGATTGGGAACCACATTGGAGAGTGTAGTCTATAGATTGTGAATCCTGTCTCCCGAAGGAGGTGCACTGGGTATTCTTTTCCTTCATTTCATGACGAAGGAAAAGGCTTCAAGATGATTACTCAGAGAGTTTTATAGGTGGCCCCTGGAATTTGGGCAAATCTGTAATGTCCACCTAGAAAAGCTAAAGGGTAAGGGACATCTGACCAGCTACTTCAAAGATAAACAGAGACGGCTGCAGGGGAGCCTGAACTTTCAGAATTGACTAGGGCAAAGGATGTGTATTTCCTCAGGGCTAGATAAGGATCCCAAGCAAGGGGTGAAACGTCTTAGGCTTTGTTTAAGAGGAATGCCTAGGAGAAAAAGTCTCAGCAGAACTGAAGCTGAAGTTACCAGCAGATGCCTAAGGGCTGAGGAAAGCCTAAAAGGCCAGTTGTAATAGAGGTGGATCTACCTTCGTGAAGGGAATGTCAGGTAAGAGGTTCCCTGACATACGGGAGAGGGGTCACAGGTCTCTAAGAATCCGTGAAAGATCTCAAAGAAGAACTGGGTTAAAAAAAAATTGACCACAGCCAGGATGGGTGTTGGTCAAGTGAGGCATTTCCTGCTTTCTCTCCTCTTCTCTTTCCCACTGTTCCCACCCTAGAGGGATCTGGAAGTGGATGAGAGAGATAGGAGGACAGGTCCTCCCACAGGTGGGATGGGAGGAGAGCCAGTGCTGCCCTCCTCTCCCTCTACAACACGCTGGAACTAAGAAAAGGAAGAAAGTTAAAGGAAACTTTAATCATTTAGTATGATACTGGACTGAACATTTGAAATGCTGACTATAAGGCCTTTTTATTAAACTGAAAATGATCGTAAAAGTCATGGGGCTTGTATTAGCTTTCATTGAGGGACTGAATTCCACAAATAAATGTTGGGAGACATTGGGGGACTTTCACTTTTTTTAAGGACATAAAAAGTCACAAGTTAACTGTTGCTTTCATTTTAGCAACAAGGAAATTCCAGAGAAGTTACTAAATAAGAATTGTGGGTGTTTTTTTGTTTTGTTTCATTTGTTGTTTTTTTAAAAAAAAGTCAGAGAGCTGAGGGTGCAAAGAAACCTAAACGAATTAAGTGACAAGCCCTTCCAAGGAGAAAAGAGATATGTGGCTATGTTCATTCCTGGCAGAGTGGTGAAAGAAGGAATATCTAATATAGATAGGGATAAGGAAAAACCAGGCAAAATCTAAACAAACTTTTAATGGCCACATATAGACTGGTAGAGTGAATTTGGCATCCAGGGATCCCTGGCCACAGAACAAGTCTACACCAATTTAGAAATTCCTTCCCATAGTCCTTCATGAAGTTCATGGGGTTAATACTTGGAATGCTGGGGACAGGGCAGAAGAATCGAGAAGAATCACCTCCGAGGATCTGCAGGGAAGAATGAAGAGCAGCTGAAATGGTAAACATGTTTGTTTATGCACACACACACATATATATATATAATATATATTTTATAGATGTATACACACATTGGTTGTCTAAAACAACAATAATAGCAGTGTATTTAGGGGCTTATAGCATATGTAGAATTAAAATTTTTTAACCTCAAGAATACAAAGGCTAATTGACCAGTGGAACAGAACTGAGAACCCAGATATAAAATCATTCCTGTTATTTTTAAATACATGAAAGAAATCATACTGTTGAAAAATCACACAATGTAAGGAGTGTGGGAAGGCCCTTATTTGTTCTACTTCTCCTCCAAAGTGTGAAATATCTCATGTTGGAGAGAAATCCCAAATAAAGAATTGGGAGGGGCTGGGCACGGTGGCTCACGCACTCTGGGAGGCCTAGGCGGAAGGATCGCTTGAGCTCAGGAGTTTGAGACCAGCCTGAGCAAGAGTGAGACCCCTGTCTCTACTAAAAATATAAAAAAGTTAGCCAGGCTTCATGGTGCGCACCTGTAGTCCCAGCTACTCGGGTGACAGAGCAAGACCCTGTTTCAAAAAAAAATGTGGAAAATCTTTTTTCTTGTCACATAGGCTTTCTAGCACACATGGTAATGCATAGTGAAGAGAACACCTATAATTGTAAAGAGTGAGAAATCCTTTGATAATCTTGATTCTATTCATAGCCATCAAGGAACACAGTAGCACAAACCCTCTTGAATATAAGCCATGTACAGAAGTCTTCAGTTGCTCCACACCTATGAATGCAGACTGTATGTAAAGCCTATAAATGTGAAAAATACAAGAAATTGCTCAGTTTTAACAAACACTTTTTTTTTTTTTTGAGACAGAGTCTTGTTCTGTTGCTCCAGTTAGAGTGCAGTGGCACCATCATAGCTCACCACAACTTCAAATTCCTGGGCTCAAGTGATCCTCCTGCCTCAGCCTCCCAAGTATCTGGGACTGCAGGTGTACACCACCATGCCTGGATAATTTTTTCAATTTTTGTGAGAGATGGGGGTCTCACTCTTGCTCAGACTGGTCTTGAACTCCTGACCTCAAGAAATCCCCCTGCCTTGGCACTCCCAGAATGCTAGGATTACAGACATGAGCCATGGTGCCTGGACAGCAAATACTTTGAAAGTCATGAAAACTCCCTTTGTAGAGAAATCCTATAAATGTAAGTAAGCTGAGGAGCCTGATGCAAAGTAGTTTACATAGAATGTTCCAGAATATACACAACTTGAAGAAAATATTATAAAAGTTATAAATATATTGCCTTTATCAGTAGCTCATACTTAAAGTGGGTCTCTGGACTAAGAATTTCTAGTTCTTACCCTGGAAAAGTAACCTTGAGGAAACATAATTCTGTAAGTACTATTTAAGCAATAGTGTATTTGTTTAATAGGCAAAAATTTTTTCCTAAATCAGTAATAGAATTTTTCTCCTTCTATTTTGAAGTGTGTTGTATCCATGAATCATGTTGTATCCATGAATTTTGACATGAATCAAAATGTCTTGTAAATATGCAGGTAAGTTTCATTTTTATGTGGTTTTTCAATAGTTCTGTAATTCATTACCATTGAAAAATGAGTCTGTTAATTTTGGGGGTTTTCCTACTGGTCTCATGTGACAGGTTTTAGATATCATATACCCTATATATTTTCCACCTTTCTTTCCTATGGGAAATGCTACTTTTGCAGGGAAGACAAAGTTGTTATTTCATTTTCCTTGCTAATAGTTGACCTCACTTTTTAAATGTGTAAAGTTTACCGCAGAGTAAAGTCTCATGTGAATTATTATTTTCATCTTTTGTTCTTTACCCTGTTATTATTGTTTGCCATTATTTGAAACATTGAATATGAGAAACCTTCGACTGGACAATAAAATCTGGAGTTGAGCCCTAGTCCATCCTGGGTTTTTCCTATGAATAGAGTGATATCTATGCAAGTCTACGGTAATTGCCTGGTTGAAACACTGAAAAGATCTACAGATGTGTGCAGGTCAGTTGTGCAGGTAATAATTGATGTGAGCTTCACACAGAGCTTATCATTTTGAGCAATATCCTAATTTAGTGGAAATGGAAGTATATTTGACGTCCTCATGGTGGGAAATGTTTAATGTCTTAATATAAGAAGAGTAGCTGAATGCGTTGTGTTTCAATGTCCACAACATCCCAAAGTTTGTTTTACTATTCGCAGGTATCATTTTCATATGCTTAGACTTCAGCACATGTTATGGAAGGCGAAGGGGGAATGTAACCATTTTGTGTTTTATTAAAGAATAAAGGAAATCCAGTCTTGATCCATTTTTTTTTCAGTTCTAACTTACGTTTTCTTCAAACTGTTGAGATTATGGAATTTCATGATTTTTTTTGTTTGATTTTTTTTCTTCTCTTGCCCATATCATTCCTTCCATTTTACAAAGGAAGAACGTTAAGTGCAAGGAAGGACAGGGCCTTACCCAAACTCATATACCCCATAATCTCTCAGTGTCATGGCCAAATGTGTCACCAAGTGTCCTGGGCACTGTCAAAAATATCAAACTCAAGAGAATGTTACAAGTTTCATATAATTATGCACTTTTACAAACGTGGCATCAAATTTGACAAACGAGACTCAATATGGTGTTCCATTTAATGTGATATTCCAGCAAACACAAAGGTGTAGGCACATAAGCCCGGATCAGTGGCTAAGGATGGAGGAGTTCGGTGCAAATGGAAATCACAGGAGTCTTCACATGATTGAGTGTTCTGCATCTTGCTAGTGGCATAACACACCAGTGAAAATTCACAGCTACACTTAAAATCGTACATGTGTATATTGAACATAATAGAAAAAAGCAACAAAAATGCTTTCATGTGCTAGAAGAATGTTAAATTCTCTTAAACCTTGATTTTTAGGTGTGCCATGTTTCTTTCTGTTGATAGTACCATGAAATTCTTCTTGGCAAGTGTTACAAGACTGGGGAAAAAGGACTTAGGGCTCCAACAGGCCTGTCTTGAAACCCCTTGTGGTGATAGGAATCATTCTTTGTGGCCACACCTGCCTACATATCACAAA
The DNA here is from genome assembly GCA_963575035.1 of Avahi laniger. Classification (NCBI taxonomy): domain Eukaryota; kingdom Metazoa; phylum Chordata; class Mammalia; order Primates; family Indriidae; genus Avahi; species Avahi laniger. The sequence goes on from CAUYSK010018906.1 coordinate 45,620, forward strand.
CAGTTGAATGGAAGTGAGGGGTTTGCCACAATTTGTCTTTGATTTTACACCAGGTGTCTCAAGTAAGATCTTTGGGATTTCTGCACTTCTGAAATATAAAGACATTCCTCAATGGTTTTATCCAAGTGGGATCTCCTGAGAAGCATCCTAATCCTTGGGCATCAGCATCATGTCTTTCCAGAATCAGTCTTGTGGCCATTTCTACATCTAAGTTTTCCATCTCAATCCCACTCTCTGCCTTTTTTACTGGGAAATATCTTTAGGAATCCACACTCACCCCATTCTTTGGAAAATTTCTCTGCAGCAAGCCCAGGAGGCTGCGATGTGAAATGATGGAGGAAGCAGTGGCAGAACTCATTGTGATTTATGTCTAAATATTTCCTAATTTTGACTGTTATTTGATACATTCGATGTATAAGCTAATGCTTAGTTGCCAAAAATTTGTGAATTTTCAAGTTTTCCTTCTATTATTAATAAGTCTTAAGTTTATACAAAGTATCTCTTATATGGGCCCATTGTGATCACAGGAAATAATTTGCATAATTATTTTATTTTTATTTTATTTTATTTTTTGTTTTTTTGAGGCAGGGTCTCACTCTGTTGGCTGGGTTAGACTGCAGTGGTGTCAGTCATCACAGCTCACTGCAACCTCAAACTCCTGGGCTCAAGTAATCCTGCCTCAGCCTCTCAAGTATCTGGGACTACAGGCACTCACCACCATGACCAGCTAATTTTTTAAACTTTTTTGTAGAGGGGATGGGGGTCTCTCTGTGTTGCTTAGGCTGGGGTCAAACTCCTGGCCTCAAACAGTCCTCCCACCTCAGCCTCCCAAAGTGCTAAGGTTACAGGTGTGAGCCACTACACCTGGCCTTTATTTTATTATTTTATCATTTATTTTATATTTTAACATTGTTACTTTTATTTAGTTTTTGATATAGGGGGTCTTGCCATATTGCCCAGGCTAGTTCTGAACTACTGGGCTCAAGAAATTCACCTGGGTCTCCTGAGTAGCTTGGATTACAGGAACAAGTCACTGCACCTGGCTTGTTTTTATATTTTTAACAATCTAAAATTTACATTATATTTACAGTAGTCCTTTAAACAACATGGGTTTTTACTTCAAGGGTCCATTTATGTGTGGATTTTTTTCAGTAAATTAAACTCTTTCTCCTCAGCCTACTCAACATGAAGAGGAACAGATTGAAGACCTTTGTAATCACGCATTTCCACTTAATGAATAGTAAGTATATAGCAGTTTGGGAGGCCAAGGCAGGAGGATTGCTTGAATCCAGGAGTTTAAGACCAGCTTGAGCATGAGAGAGACCCTGTGTCTACAAAAAATAAAAAAATGAACTGGGTGTGGTGATGTTGCCTGTAGTCCCAGCTACTTGGGAGGCTGAGGCAGGAGGTTCGCTTGAGCCCAGCATTTTGAGGTTGCAGTGAGCTATGATCATGCCATTGCACTCTACCTGGGGCAGCAGAGCGAGACTCTGTCTAAAAAAAAAAAAGGACATGAGAAAGCCACAGGTGCATTTAACCTGGGACCAGTTAGTTTACTTGAAAGGGAAAGGTTATTTACACAAAGCTTAAGACCCACCTACAGAAACAGAAATGTTTGGATGGGTCAATGATGGTGGTGATAAGGTGGAGAGAGTTTTCAGTGGATAAACTGGACATGTAAATCCCCAGGCACAGAGCACCTGGGGACAGCCATGAACGGTAAAGCTCATGGAGCTGCTGAAACAGAAGAAAAGGGGGAGAGTTTATGTTTTATTAGTTGTTTTACATAACTATTAATGTGACAAAAATAGTTTGCTGGCTTCTTTGTTTTCTCAAAGAAATAATTATTTGCCAGTTTTTAAGTCCATGTAAACTATTTTGTAATTTTCTTCCTCTACTTTAAGGTAAACACAAGAGGAAAGCAGAGACTCGATGTTTTTAAGAGCTGGGATCTCACTGTGTTGCCCGGGCTGGTCTTGAACTCCTGGGCTCAAGCGATCCTCTCCCCTCAGCCTTCCAAGTAGCTGGTACTATAGGTACATGCTATGATGCCTAGTACTGGTTTTTTTTTTGAGACAGTCGCACTCTGTTGCCTGAACTAGAGTGCCGTGGCATCAGCCTAGCTCACAGCAACCTCAAACTCCTGGGCTCAAGAGATCCTCCTGCCTCAGCCTCCCAAGTAGCTGGGACTACAGCCACATGCCACCATGCCTGGCTAATTTTTTCTATATATTTTTAGTTGTCCAGCTAATTTCTTTCTATTTTTAGTAGAGACGGGGGTCTTGCTCTTGCTCAGGCTGGTCTCTAACTCCTGAGCTTAAACGATCCTCCGGCCTCGGCCTCCCAGAGTGCTAGGATTACAAGCATGAGCCACCGCATCCAGCGTGTTTATTTCTTATTGAAACAATGGGATTGAGGGTCTTTGTCTCATTTAACTGATCAATGTTGGTGAGAAGCAGGTGAACACCCTACAGTGGGCCGCAGAGCCAAAGGGTAGTGACTCCAAGCTGAGGCCAATCTGGAGCCTGAAAAGAGAGAGAATTGGAGCTCCCTTGGAGTTCCCTGGCAGCCTGCCCTCCCCTACAGGTGGCCTCCAGCTGCGCAGAACAGCCACAGGAGTGTAGATTCTGAGAAGCCACAAAGCACAGGAAAGCAGGAGACCCACGAGCAAATTCGGTTGGTGGCGGGGAGGAGGTTCTGCGCTTTCTGTGGTTGTACCTCTCCTTGCCTGGGGCTGTTTTCTGCAGTGTTTTGATTTTTGTATTTACAGAGTTGCTGGGATCAGACTGTCGTTTCTATATATGAACAAAATATGTGAAGGCCAGATTTAGAGACTCATTAAGGTAGTATTCCAGAGAAAGGGTTTATGAATTTGACAGGTTATTGAATTTTAAACTGACCTCAGGTGGGAGTTTCTTGCCGGCGAAAATAAAGATGTTGAAGGAAGATGTTATGAAAATAAAGATGTTTCTACACTGTGAGGATAGCACAGAAGGGCATGTTAATCTCAACGAGTTAAATCCTTATGTTTCCTGGCCTCATCACCAGAGTCTGATCTACTTTGGGCCTCCACTTCACCAGTCAGTTTCTGGCTCTCAAGCTTGGGAATGTGTTACCTTCTGAATTCAGGTTTTCCTTGTGAAATGTCATAAAGCGTGATGCTTATCTGAGCTAGTTCAAATGTTTGCTTTTCTTTCCTTTTGATTCCTTTATAGAATATTGCTGCCATATAACTCCAGTTTTCCCATACATTTAATGTTTTAATTTTCTTGTTGGCGATTTTTAATTTTCTCAGCTGAAAATGAGTAGTCTGAGAGATTATGGTATGAGAAAGCCTTGCCATGCCTTCCATTAGCCTCATCCCAAATTCCTGATCCCTGAGAAGCTCATGCCCTTCCTTCTGTTCCAGTCTTGTCTGGGCTCCCCTTCTGGTCTAAGGAAAGGCGATAGCTCCTTTGCATACTGAACCTGGAATTCTCTGCGTACACTTGTTAAGAAGGAAGAAATAGTCCATTGAGTAAAGAAAGTATCTGCTTTGGTAAGGCCCAAGGAAGTTCTGCTGAAATGCAAATATCCCCGTGCCTTCTCACCTCCCTCCGGCGGGCCAAATCCACTGGCGGGGCAGAAGAAGCCTTGGGTGCCAGGGCTGTGGCCAAGAATCTCTCCTCCCCATTCCATTCTGCGGTGAGTCTCACTCTTATCGCTTCTCCTGTCATTTAAGGCGTAGGGGGCGGAGCCTGACGTGTCATCCAATCAGGGGCGCTGGGGCGGGGCCCTGAGCATTGTCCAATCAGTCGCGCAACCGAGGCCCCGGCTGCAGACGTTCAATCTTCTCGCGGGATTTTCATTTCTCGCGTACGCAGTTCTCGGTTTGGCTTTGCTGCTCCCAGAGGCCGCAAGTGTCTCCGCTGCAACCTGTGTGGCGCTGTTCCCTGCACTGGCTGCGGGATCCGTAGGAAGGACGCTGACACCCCGGGAGCCGGGAAATGGTGAGTGTGCGGGGCCGGGCGTCCCGATCCGGGGAGGAAGGGGGCTGGTCAGAACCGCTGGACCCGGGCTGTGGTCGCGGGACCCGGGCCTCCCTGCGGTCAGCTGCGGAGTCTGCGGACCCGAGTCGCCGCTGGCGCAGCTCGGCCCTCGGCCCCCCGCCCCGCCCCCGGCCCGCAGGGTGGGGCTGGGCCGTCAGCTGGGCCCCCGGGCGTCCTGTCTCATCCCTGCGCGGGGCGACCTCGGCCCAGGCCCCGAAGGCCTCACTGTGCAGCCCCGTGCCCGCAGCCCCTCGCATTTCCCAGATTGTGCGGTGGCGACGGGAGGGTCATCAGGAGAAAGTCGCGACTCGGTCTCTGGGGTTCCTTTGTGGTGGACGATGTGATCAGTAGGGTTCCCCAGTACCTTCTTTTCCTCCGGGAGACCTCCGTTCCCGAGTTTTCCAAATGTGCAGGAAGCAGGGTCTTAAATCGACGACCCTCTCCCCCATCCTGGCTCTCTTTAGGGCTGGCAGTAAATCCCGAAATGTTTGATTCCCTCCTGGCATTCCCAAACGTCAACCTCTCGCCTCCAATTCGCGACATTAAGTATATCTCCTTCGTTCTACATTCCAAACAGACATCGTATTTTAATTGTTGATCATTTTTTCCACAAAGCTACGGATGACTCTTTATATAAAGACTATTTTTCTCTTTGTGGCCTTTTCACTTGAGAGGAAAGCAGAGAATAGGCGCCAGACACTCCGCTGTAAAAAACCTTTGTGTCTCTCGCCTCCTTTTATCTTTCCTAGGCACAGATACTTTATCAGAAGGTCTTTGAGTTGAGGTTCAGCTCTGGAAACTTTACAGGGTGATGTGTCTTCAGTGGACTCCTATCTTTTTCTCCTTCCTGGGTTTCAGAACTGCTGGGGGCTTACCCAGGGTGCTGGTAGCTTCTAGATCTCTTTGCTGATACTGATACTCTAGTGAGTATCAGTCCCTGGTTCACTCCTCCCAGAGGACAGCCTGAAGTGGTGGGGAGGAACCTGTCAGGGTTTGCAGCCGTGTGCCATGGGGCTTGGGGAAATCTCCTGGTTTACCCTTCATCTAAATAGCCACCCAGGGGGACACTCAGCTTCCCCGCCCCCCAACTCTAGTTTCCATTCTTTGGGAACACTTTGGTGGTCAATTGTGTTACTATTATTGAGGGATGAGAGAAGAAAAGAACTTTTATTAGAGGAGTGAAAGTCCTATTAAATGATCTGGCCCAGAGAGACATTAAAATGAGACAGCAATCTCGTTCTACTCCCCCACCCCCCTCGAGTTATGTAGTCATCTCTTCACACTGCTTGCTGTTGTCACAACCCACACCCTATAGCTTAACAGTCCAATGTTGTTTCTGTGAACTAATGATAATTCCTAACAACTTTGGGCCCACTCCCTATCCCCCTTTTTGGGGCACTTTGGGTCATATTTTGTGCTTCGGCCTCTATCTTTTAGGTCAACAGGAGAAAAAACCAGAAACGATTCCTCCTGTCCTTTGGATTTTCTCAGCCTTGTGAAGGGAGAGAAACTATGGCAAAGGATGAGAAAAACCTACCCCGTTGAGGCAGTGCAGGACCTGAAAAACGAAACGCACTTTGGGGACACAGGGGGGCATTTTAAATACATTTTGACAAGAAACTGTGGTAGAGAAATTGCTAAATTACAAAGATTCACCCAAACATCAGTTTCTCTCTTTTTTTTAACAAGGCGGAGAATTTGATAACTGTTCTGTTTCCTGCTATCTGGACTTGGTAGATTAATACTAAATTTCATGAGACAGGAATTAGCAACACCTAGAAGTACTTTACTATGACTATTTGTTTACTAAGTGATTTATTAGCACAGAAATAATAATTAAATGACATCTTTGTCCTCTGAAAGGGATAGATAATATTTTTCCTGTTGAGCTATAAAATATAAGTGCCTTACAGTTTCCTTGCCTCCTACAAATATAAACACTGAGTTTGAATGATTTTGCTGTATTCATCAAACATGGGTATTTTCTTTAAATATCCATGTAAGGTATGAAAAGGGAAGTGAGTCCTCTTGACTGGGGAGCAGAGAGGCCGGGGGCCAGTGGCTCCAAACTAAGGCCGATCTTGTTCCTGCAAAGGGAGGTCATCGCAGGCCGGGTTGGTTCTTCCCTGGGAGCCTCCCCTGCAGGTGTCTCAGCTGCTCACAGTGACCTTGGGAGCCCTTTGTACTGAGAAGCTCCGAGCTCTGGGAAGCTGGGGACCCACAGGCAGATGGGGTTGGAGCGATGCTCTGTCTGAGGTTATATTAGTTTCTCGTTGTGGGGCTATTGCTAGACATTCTCAAGTAAAATAAATCTGGATTTAGGTAAGAAGTGACTCTTCTAAAGGAGTCCTGCAAAAGGGGGAAAGCATCAAGTGTAAGATCTGCAGGCATCTCAAAGTTTAGGGAGAACGGTGCTTTTCTTTTAAAGGGAAGAACAAACACGATTAGAGAGAAAGTGGGAGGCAGAGGGCAGGATGGAAGGTGCAAAATCTGATCCTAGATCAGAGATTGTTTTACCCCGAGGTCAGCCTGTTCTTCAGAGGGGTCATGAAGGAGGGGTTCTCTGCTGGCTCCGGCTGAGGGTGGGTCAGAGTTCAGGAGCCTGGAGGAGGGAGAGAAACTTAAGTCAAGTATTCATCCAGAAGTACAGTTTTGCCTCTTTTGAATTTTCAGTAAGTTAATGTTATTCTTGCTATACTATCAATGGTAAATGCAGAAAAGGCTTTTTTTTTTTTTTTGGTGGTTTCTTTGCCTGTCTGTCGCACACGTGCTGCTAAGGCTGTGGCTCACCGCATAGTCATTTATTCCACTGCTTGATTTGAGTTGTTTTAAGTTTATTTGATCTTGCTGACAATGTGATTTCTTTTTGTTCTTGTGTGTCGCTCACTCTGTTGCCCGGGCTAGAGTGCAGCGGCATGATCATGGCCCACTACAGCCTCGAACTCCTGGGCTCATGCAATCCTCCTCCCTCAGCCTCCCAAATAGCTGAGACTACAGGCACTAGCAGCCATGCCCAGCTAATTTTTACTTGTGTTGTATGTTTCTATTTTCTTTTTTTTTTTTTTTTGAGACAGTGTCTCTGTTGCCCTGGCTAGAGTGCAGTGTCATCATCATAGCTCAGTTCAACCTCAAATTCCTGGGCTCAAGCGATCCTCCTGCTTCAACCTCCTGAGTAGCTGGGACCACAGGCGTGCGCCACCACACCTGTCTAATTTGCTATTTTTTGTAGAGATGGGGTTTCACTATGTTGCTCAGGCTGTTCTCAAACTCCTGGCCTCAGGTGATTCTCCTGCCTCTGCCTCCCTAAGTGCTAGGATTACAGGCGTTAGCCACCACCCCTGGTCTATTTTTCTTATTTGATCCTGAGATCTCTCTCTGGAGACTGGCTATGAACTCTGCCCCTGCCCTGGTGGGCCTCTAAGAGTTTGGTTGTGTATGGTTACAATGTTCCTTTCAAAAGATACTTCTTTATGCTTGCACAGGGACTAATGCCTAAATGTCAGACTCATGGCCAGGTGTCCCTCTCATAGGACACTTGTCTATACCGGCAGGTGCCCCAAAGCTCTTATGTGACTGTTGTCCAGTTTATTCCAGCCAAGACAGCCACTACCACAATATTCCTACCAAGAGAGTTCTGACCACGATAGAAGTTAAGTTTGGGTGTATCTGTCAGGTGACAGAGAAAGCAACTAAATAAAGCTTGTGAAATACAGAACCCAAGTAAGAGATCCCAGAGAAGAGAGCAGCGTGCCTTGCAGACCAATAGGAAGGGGAGCCGTCTGTGACACACATGCCCCAAGGGAGAGGGAGTGACCCGTTGGGCCCAAGCGTTTCTTGAGGTCCAGGCATTACCTAAGCTGGTTTCCCTTGGGAAATTCCAGTTGGCATGTTCAGGGCAAGCAGGCAGGAGTTACATGGAGTCACGCAGGGACTACGAGGTGGTCACCGCCGCATATCTGTGCATGTGAGTTGTGGGGGTCAGTGGGGCAAGTCAAGTAGGTGGTATCCAGCTGTCCCATAGGGAGGTGGTGACAAGACGGTTGTGTAAGGCAGGTGTCTGGTTTGACCCCATTGAAGAACTGGGAAGAAGTAGAGAAACCTGGAAGCTCTGTCAGGGGCGACTGAGCCCTGCTTCTGGTATGAGACAGTTAAATGTATATTCAGAATGGGCGTCCAAGGAACATAAAATTATAAGAATTCAGGACAATAGGGAGGTCTACAATTAATTGATTATTGTATATTGCATATATAAAATATAGCCTAATCTTCCCCTGCCTTTTTGTCTTGGAGTTGGCCATAAAGAAATTCTCTGACCTATCTTGTCTGATTGCAGCTCATAAGACCCCCATTTCAGAAGGGGTCCTGCCCCATACCTGAGAGGGAAGAATGTTGTACACAGAGGCCAAGGGTGATCTGAACAAACAGGCCTTGTTGGGTTTTTCCACATGGTCTGTTAGTGTTAGATCATGCCCTTTTTGTCCAATCGTATTTCCACGCGGCTTGCCACGCTTTAATCATGCCTGTCCAATGACGTCTCCATAAAAGGCCCACGAGGATGAGGTACAGAGCACTTCCGGACAGCAGAATTCGCGGAGCTCGCAGGAAGGTGACCAAGAACCCAGCCACGTGCCAGGAGGACGGTGCACCCCAACTCCACGGGAAGAGAAGCTCCTGCGCTTGGGACCCCTCTCGACCTCCGCCTGCGTATCTCTGCCTCTGGCTATTTGTTTGTGTCTTTTAGAAATCCTTTATAATAAACCGGTAAATGTAAGTAAATGTTTCCCTGACTTTTGTGAGCCGCTTTAGCAAATTAAACAAGCCCAAAGGTGGGGGGGGACTGTAGGAACCCCAACTTGACATGGATCGGTCAGAAGTTCCAAGGGCCCAGGCTTGCCACTGTTGGCCAATGTGGGGGACAGCCCTGTGGGATCTGCTGCTATCTCCAAGTAGACAGCTTCAGAAGTGAGTCGGATTGGCGCACACACGGCTGCCGTCTGCTGCAGAACTGATCACTCACTTGCTGGTGGGGAGGAACCCCCATGCATCTGGTCACAGAAGCCTTTTGTGTTGATTGTTATGATGTCATAGCAGGGGAAAACAGTTTGTGGTATTTTTTTTTCCACTTAGATGATGGGCAGACTATTGATGATTCTCCTGCAGATAACCATGTGTCCCTGCCCCTTGTGTTGAAGTGTCTGTCACTACTGCCTGTCACCACCTGGCAATACCTGCTCTGTCCCAGGTTGATGTACCTAATACATACCCTTGTTTCACATTTTGCTATGTTCCTTTGGTCTGTCTGTCTATCTCTGCTAATATCATATTGTCCTGACTACTCTAGGTTTCAAATCCTTGATGTGTGTTAGAGAAAGAGCCCCCCCCCATCTTAGTCACTTTGGCTGCTGTGACAAAGAACCGCGGACTGGGTGCCTCAAACAACAGGCAGTCGTTTCTCAAAAGTCTAGAGAATTTCTTATGTCCAGTTCCAAAAGAGAAAGGCCAGGGAAGATTAGAGCGTATTTCTAGTTTCTGTGGCCTGCCTTGGGGGAGAGAAAGGTTCTGGTGAACGAGGTCAGCAGAAGGTCAGAGAGAGAAGAGATTCTGTTTTCCGAGGCCCGAAGCACCCCACCATTGTAACAGAAGACTGTCTTTCACTTTTATTTCTCTAAAGCTGTTCTGAAGCTATTTTAGGAACCAAGGACGAAAGGCCAAATACCGTTTTTTTTTTTTTTTTTTTTTTAGACAGAGTCTCACTGTGTTGCCCGAGCTAGAGTGAGTGCCATGGCGTCATCCTAGCTCACAGCAACCTCAAACTCCTGGGCTCAAGCAATCCTCCTGCCTCAGCCTCCCAGAGTGCTAGGATTACAGGCATGAGCCACCACGCCCGGCCATGCTTTGACTTTTGTCGTCCTTTGGGAGCCCACTGGCCATGAATTCAATGCACAGCACATAG